>CAUYQV010062007.1:0-24210 GCA_963574575.1 Galagoides demidoff
TCTCCTGCCTCTGCCTCCCAAGTAGCTGGGACCACAGGCGCCCGCCACAACGCCTGGCCATTTTTTGGTTGCAGCCATCATTGTTGTTTGGTGGGCCCGGGCTGGGGATTCGAACTCGCCACCTTAGGTGTACGTGGCTGGCGCCTTAGCTGATTGAGCCACAGGCGCCGAGCCAGTATGGAGATTCTTAAAGTTGTTCCCATGCCATCTGGTTTCCATCCTGCTTGCTTTCCTCTTCTCATTTCTTTTCTTGTGGTCACAGGCAGTGGCCCATACTGACCTTATCCCTTGCCATTCATGTTCAGTAGGACCCATATAACTGTGAGATGAGGGGAAGGGAGAAGAGGAGAGACAGAAGGAGGGGTTATTTATATCAGGGATAAGAGTGAGAGTGACTTCCTGGCTCCCTTTGCATTATGATGCCAAGATGATGAAGGGTAGAAGAGACAAAACAAAAACAAAACCCACAAAACACAGTTTTAGATATCTCTGGCCACTGCCTGCCATAATGTTCCATTGTATCTCTCTCTCCTGTCCCAGAATGATATTTTGGATCTTAGAGCTTCCCGGACACTTCAGGCCATAAAAAGAAAAGAAAGGAAAGGAAAGGAAAAGAAAGGAAAGGGGGAAATAATGAAGGAGAGAGAGAAAAAAAAGAAATTGTCCTGTATAGGCCAACTGACCCAGTTTAAAACTTCAGTGTCCTATTCCATTAAAAAGCTCTTCATTACCTGCTAGCCAAGGCTCAGCCTCAAGAATGGCTAGCAGTGAGGAGAGAAACCTCTGCTCTTTGCTCCTGCAAGGCCCCCTCTGACCCTTATTTCTTCTCTGCAGGAGGGAGGTGGGAACAGAGCTTAGGTACCACCTACCTGATATTGTGCTCGGCCTCCCTCAGATAGACCCTCCCTTGGCCATGGTGATGCCCAAGCTGGCTGCCTCACTAGGGTGACTTTCGTGGTGTCCTCTTGGCACAGGATCTCACCTGTTTTCTCCCATAGCCCCCTCTACTCCTTGTTTCCCTTACTCAGTGGGAGCAGAGGACAGATGAGCAAGTCCCCACCCTGTAAGACAGCCACTGAGCAGGGGATGCCAACATTCCCTTCAGGCAGGCCCTGGCCCTGAAGAGCCCTTCCCTTGGGAAACTTCACCCACTCTGCTTAGTAGCATCACCTTTCCTTTCAGAGCAGAGGAGGGAACCCAAGACCTGCTATCAGGCCCAGCTCCATACCCCAGTGCTGCTGCCAACCTCTTCATATCCTGCCTGCCTGCCTTCTCCAGGCTGGGGGAAGGCCCTCAGGGTGGGTCTGGAAATTTCCTGAAGTATGTGTGTGGTGCTAGGGGACTGTTAATTTTAGTTTCAGAGTTTAGGCACAAGTTAATTCAGAAAGTCTTCATTGATAGCTTTGATCAAGAACAAGACTGTGAGGCTGGGTGTAGTGGTTCACATCTGTAATCCTAGCACTCTAGGAGTTCAAGGTGAGTGGATTGCCTGAGCTCAGGAGTTCAAGACCAACCTAAGCAAAAAAAAGATACCTGTGTGTTGTGGTGGGTGCCTGTGGTCCTAGCTACTTGAGAGGCTGAGACAAGAGGATCATTGAATCCAAAAGTTTGAGGCTGCTGTGAGCTATGATGCCAGAGCACTCTACCAAGAGGAACAAACTGAGACTCTGTCAAAAAAAAAAAAAAAAAAAAAAACAACCAAAATCCTGTCTGTACAAAAAATAAAAGCTAGCTGGGCATGGTGGCGCATGCCTATATTCCCAGCTACTGGAATGAGGGGGGCTGAGTCAGGAGGATCACTTGAGCCCAGGAATTTGAGGTTGCTATGAGCTATATTCATGCCTCTGCCCTCCAGTTTGGGTGACAGAGTGAGACTCTGTTGAAAGAAAGAAAAGAAAGAAAGAGAGAGAAGGAGGGGCGGGGGAGGAAGGAAGGAATAAAAAGAAAAGAAAATTTTCCAAGTTCTATTACAATCTGGTCCTCTTCCTCTGGGATGAACTCTCACCCATTAAGGTCCCTCTTAGAATACAGTGTCCAGAACAATACTCCAGATAAGGAGGGCAATGGAAACCAACCTCATCTGGACCCTTGAGTTTATAATCACTTACATCCTTTTTACTTTCTTAGACTGCTACTTCAGGATGTTGATTCATAACAAGCTTGTGGTCTGTTAACCTCCCCAGCTCTTCTTCACTAGATATGTCCTACTCTTCAACTAATCTTTTCTCTCCCCTTGTTGTGGTGTTTTTTTAAATTAAAGGAAGAATATTACATTTATCCTGATTAAATATCATCTGGTTCATTTTTTTCCTATTCTGTCAAAAATCTAACTCTCAATTCTTGCATAATCTGTAGATTTGATAAATATGGCTTCTATCTTTTCATTCAAGTCTTTAACAAAAATGTCTAATAGTCAGGACCACGGACAGAACTCCCTCAGGGCAACCTGCAGAACCCTCCTCATCTTGCTCAGGACTCTCTGGATGAAAGCTGAACTAACTTTGCATCTGTCCACTGTAGTGTCGCATAGCTATACAGCCTGGGTCCAGAGACATGATGGGGTGCAGCCAAAGGCCCCACAAATCCCAGTAACCCAGTGCAACCACCAGAGGAGGAGAGAAGGCTCAACTTGTGCCCACTGAGTGTCTGCTGGCTCCTAGGAAGAGCTTCAGTTTTCTCTAAGTGCTTCCAATACAGGTTAGTGTTTAGAATCTGGGAAGCATTGACATCAGTTCCACTTGGCTGTGGTTGCTGGAGCCCACCTTTCCCTGTCTTAGGAAATCACACCACTCTCTCTCCTGCATTCTCTGCTACCCAAACTCACCAACACTAGATCACAGAAGTTTTCTCCAGCTTAATGGATTTCATTGTGATGGTCCCCAAAAAAGGTTTTGTACAAAGATGTACCCAAATCAAATCTGGTTGCATTTGATTCTCAGAATAAACTCGTGGGGATGAGCAGGTGTTAACTTCCTTTACCACACAGGTAAACAGCTTAGAGAAGCTGTGTGATTTGGAGATGATTCACTTAGAAAGTGCAAGTCAGACCACTGCTTTTCTTTCGTGGGACACAGTGCCAAATGTCTCCCCCACTGGGAAGGTGTGAGGGAGGGTTCAGAGAGAATTCCTCTACCTCAATGCCACCTTACCTCTCCAGGGACCTTCTTCCCTCAAGGATCCCAGGGGATGTCAAATACTCAGCATCCTTTGCCTCCCAGCTAGGAAGTGAAGGAGAAGAGGGTGAGACTGTGGCAGCTCTCCTGGTCGCTACTCTGGGGTACCCCCAGCCCAAAGCAAACAGCAGGATGTGTGAGGTGGTGTGAAGATGGAGACACTAGGGTGTCCAGATCCATAGCTTCCTGAGCTGCCCCAGACTCTCAGTCAGTCCCCTCCCTGCACCCTTCACTGCCCTATTGTGGCCTCCAGTCCACATACTGGTGGTGAATTCCAAAGCTCTGCTGTCTCAGGGTCAGGGATGGGGTGGAGCCAAATTCCTTAAAGAGGACTACTGGTTCCAGGATGGCTCCCTGGTCCTTGATCCTGCTGTACCCTCTACCCACAAAACCTTCTTCATCCTCTGTGCTTCCCCCAGCTGTCTGTTCCCAGCACTGCAGGGGCTTATTAAGTATTGCCATCATCTTACTACATTTACCTCCACCACCAGACTATCACTGTTAACTTCATGTCACTAAATCATGAGCATCTTCAAGACTGGGACAGAGCCCCTGCAATTTCTTTGATGCTGCATATAGTAGGTGTTCAATTAATACCAGAACGAAATTGAATTTACATGAACAGAAGTCCCTTCCGAGAAGACCCTTTCGGTCTTGCTGTCCCCGATTCTCTTTTACTCTACATACCCCCAGTCCCCATCAGTCCACTACACCCAGCTTAAAGATGCTCCCTCTTCCAGAAAACCTCCCCAACTACTTCCTCACTTGGTGAACTCTCCACTCTCTGAACTATAGAGCCCCTAAAAGGATGTTTTGAGGATTAAGTCAGATTATATAAATGAAATATTAAAACAGGACTTGGGGCATCACCAAGGCCCCATGAAGTCGGGCTGGGGGCGCCCGACTCAACTTTTTGGTTGAGTACGCCTCCTGGAAGCCACCAGGGGGCGTACTCAACCAAAAAGTCCCATGCCCTGGACACGAGCTGCGGCCCTGAGAACAAAAGTCCTACCTAACCTGTGCATGTGAACTTCGGTAGTTACATGGAAGATCGGTAGGAAGGATGGAGGGAATGATATTTGTAAGCCCATGATGTTCTTTCTTCTGGTCTCCCTTTTTACTAATGGGTGCGTGTGTGCCTGCCCGTGCTCTCCAATGTCAGATATTTGTTCCTGTTTTCCAGGAGGCAATGCTGCCTCCTTCCAGGAGGGAGAGCATTTGCTATTTACAAAAAAACATGGCCGCATCCATCCCATCAGCAGTTCATGAGCTTTCCATCATTGCTCCCATTTTATAGATGAGAAAACTGAGTCTCAGAGGAATTTGTTAAGTGATAGGCTCTTGGGTGTGCTGAGTAACTCGCACTCTCTCCCAGGCCAGGCTCTCCTGGTGCCCCCTCCACAAACTTGGTTCTATGCACGCTCTGCTTTTGTCAGGGGTTATGACTAGGGTGACCAGACGTCCCACTTTTAACCAATTTGTCCCGCGTCCTGTGGCGTTTTTAAAAAGTCCCGATTTTTGGAAAGAATGCACCAACGGGCGGGAGAACAGAAAGGGAATATATGGTTTTCAGCTACCATGTGGCTTTTTCGCCAGAATGTGAGTTTTATATTATCTTTGTTAATTTTATAATGTTAAACTGTAATAATAACAAATAATTGTTGAGAAGTGATTATCGAGAACTGCTTATCAAAGTTTGCATTGTTGTCAGGCCCTGCCCTGCCCTGTCCCGCCTCGCCCCCCCACCATGTTGTCCCGCTTTACAAATGTTAAAATCTGGTCACCCTAGTTATGACCCTTCCTCACTTCTTCCTCCTTCAGAAAGACATCATAGGATCGGACTCTCAACGTCATGGCTTCTCTTTTGGCTCCATTCTCCAGCACCCTGGGGACTCAGGAACAGAGGCTTCCTTTCTCTGAACTCTAAGGGGTTAAGGCTGGGTCCCGCCCCCTTCCCGCCCGGCTGGCGGGAGTATGAATAGCGTCGCTCCCACTCGGACTCCCAGTCGCTCAGGCTACACCCCACCTCGCCTCATCTTTGCCCCAGTGGATCTCCTTTTCTTTCTAGTCCTTAGGGACTCTGAGCACCTCTCCCTTCTCCCGGTGGCCTGGTGCCCCGTGTGGGTCAGACAAGCAGGATGGAGGGCTGCATGGGGGAGGAGTCTTTCCAGATGTGGGAGCTCAACCGGCGCCTGGAGGCCTACCTGGCCCGGGTCAAGGCGTTGGAGGAGCAGAATGAGCTGCTAGGCGCGGAGCTCCGGGGGCACCGGACAAAGTCTGCGGACACCTCCTGGAGGGCCAGTGCCCATGACGAGCTGGCGGCCCTGCGCGCCCTGGTTGACCAGCGCTGGCGGGAGAAACACGCGGCCGAAGTGGCGCGCGACAACCTGGTGGATGAGCTAGAGGGCGTGGCGGCCCGATGCCAGCAGCTGCGGTTGGCCCGGGAGCGGACGGCAGCCGAGGCAGCCAGCTACCGGCGAGCCATCGAGGGGGAGAAGTGCGCTCAGTCCTGGCTGAGCACCCAGGCGGCAGAGCTAGCTCGAGAGCTAGAGGCCATGCGCGCAGCGCACGAGGAGGAGTGCGCGAGCCTGAACGCCCAGGCAGCCTGTGCCCCGCGCTGCCCTGCGCCGCCCCGCGGGCCTCCCGCGCCGGCCCCAGAGGTAGAGGAGCTAGCAAGACGGCTGGGCGAGGCGTGGCGCGGGGCAGTGCGAGGGTACCAGGAGCGCGTTGCGCACATGGAGGTGTCTCTGGTCCAGGCCCGTGAGAGGCTGGGCCGGGCTGTGCAGGGCGCCTGTGAGGGCCGTTTGGAGCTGCAGCAGCTCCAGGCAGAGCGGGGAGGCCTCCAGGAGCGCAGGACAGCACTGGAACAGCGGTTGGAGGGCCGCTGGCAGGAGCGGCTGCGGGCCACTGAAAAGTTCCAGGTGAGGAAGTCTCTGACCTAGGTGAGATCAGGTCCAGAGGGTCCCTGTGAGGCTCAGAGACCTTTTGGGAAGGGAGTGGGGCAGGGGCCCTACCGATTCAAGAGCCACTTCTTAGAAAACCCACACCTGATGCCACAGGTCCCAGACTTGTGCAGTCTGACTTGTGCATTGAATCCCATTCAATGATGGGATTCAAAGGCCTCTCAAAGTACATCCCTGGAAGGGTTTACAGCAGCCCCCTTACTCTCTGGATGTCACTTTCTGGCTCTGGCGACCCTGTGGGCCCCACCCTAGGCTCTGCTGTCACTCAGAAGATGCCTAGCACTTCCCCTCAGTGCTGAGTCTGATAGTCCCACCACTGGGTATGCCAAATTCTCTGCAGCCCTCCCCCTGGACAGGATGGCTGGGGGCCCTGAATGAGTAGTCACCAGACCCTCTCTCATGTCATGGTTTCTTGGCCCCTCACCCCCACCCAAAGCACATTCCAGAGCCTGGGACAGCTGTCCCCCTTCACAAATCACAGATGTGACCAGCAGCTGAAAAAACAGCTTCTTGCCTGGGTCAGACAGAGGGGCTGTGGCTCCCTCACCAGCCATCCTCTCAGAGGAGGAGGATTCCAGAGCATGTGGGGAGGAGGGTGCGGGGGCCAAGTGTGAGGAGCAGGAGATTCAAGGACTGAGATGGGAGCAATGACCAGGCTGCTTGGCTCCCAGTCCTACGGGACCCAGGCCTCTTGATTAATAGTTTTTCCTTCTGCACCCAGTTCTCCCCTCTCCTCTCTGTAACTCCTCTGTGGGAGCTGAGTTCTAAGCAACATGTGCTATCACTTAATTAGCATCCTAAGAGGAGCAGGCCGTGGGAGAGGGCTGAGAGGATCGTGTGCACATCTCGGTAGATCCAGAGGGCCTCTCCGGGCAGGAGTGGGATAGGAGGGGCAGGAGTGGGATAGGAGAGGCAGGTTGTGCTCCACAGAGATGTCAGCTGGGTGGAAGATGCTGCCCTGGCAGCCAGGCAGGGTGCAGGTGAGTCGGCAGGCACATCCCTCACTGACTGCCTTTGGCCTGCTCTGCAGCTGGCTGTGGAGGCGCTGGAACAGGAGAAACAGGGCCTACAGAGCCAGATTGCCCAGGTTCTGGAAGGTCGGCAGCAGCTGGCACACCTCAAGATGTCCCTCAGCCTGGAGGTGGCCACATACAGGTACGGGCTGACCCTGACCTACCCAAGTACACAGATGTACACATATGCTAGGGTAGACTGTTCAGCTATAAGGGTCTGGAGGCCCAGCTTGTGGCAGCTCTGTAATTCTAGGCTGGTTACTTCCATACTAAGACATATCCCACCTGGGCCCACTTGCTTCCCTAGGGATTCAGGACCTGAGAGGTTCCCTATGCCCAGGAAATCCTCCTAGAAAAGGTGACACTGCTAGTGGGATGGCCTCTGGAGAGGGCCTGGGCACATATGGGCCATCTGCATCCAGACCCTTCCCCCAAGGAGCCAAAGTGCCCCAAGTCTCAGGGTGTGCTCACACCAAGGCATGATATCCCTTCAGCGCTGCAGGTGCAGGGGTGGCTTGCACCTGACCTGTCTCAGCTTTGTCTAGGGCTGAGAGCTGGGCTGAGTGATTTCCAAGGCCTCTTTCAGCCTGAATATATCCTGGGGCCTGACTTCTTTCAAGCCCTATGCCCTTGGCCTGTCCAGCCCCCTCACTGACCACATTTCCTGTTGTCTTAGGAAAGGTTGGGGAATGAGAAGAGGCTGCTTCTCATTGGCTGTGTGGTGTTGTGCAAAGCCTGTCTGAGAAACTGACTAGGCTGACTGATGGAGCCCGAAAAAGGGGCTTTTTCACTTGTGAAGGGAGGTGTACACTCAGCCCACAAGGCAGGGGACAGGGCTGAACAAGGTATCAGGACAGTGCACCCCTCCCCCCCAGAATCACTGGCCAAAAAAAAGCAGGGGCTCTGGCACAAGTCCCAGAAGTGAGGAAGTCAGGGCCCAGGGGAGGGAGGCCAGTGAGGATTTGGGGAAGATTTGAAAGACAGGGGCTCCAGCTACACAGAGGACAGAGCTCAGAGGGAATGATGCAGCATTGGGAAGGACAGAGTGAGACTACAGCAAGTACCAGCCAGTCTCCGAGGTCACAGAGAAGAGCAGAGAGGAGATATGCAGTATAACTTCTTAAATTGATTGGTTCCCTCCATCCCCCCCACTTAACTCCAAGGGGCACCCTGGACACAAAGACCTCTGTGCCCTGAAGAGCTTGGGATCCAGAGGGCTTAGAGATCCCAAGATGAGGGCCTTGACCCCCAGTGAAACCTCTGAGGAGAAGGGGCTTTTAGGCCCCTGAGGAATTTAACCGCTAGCTTTTGAGGCATGAAAAGGATTTGGAGAGAGGGAGCTGAATTCATTTGCTTTTGTCTGTTGCTAGCCCTAAGAGCCTCAGGGGAGGAGGGAGCCCATCCCATGGGAACAGCCTGAGAATTCCCACTTCCCCAAAAGCCCCCCTTCTCAGACCCTCCAGATGGCAGTGTGGACAATGGCAGCAATTAGCATGAGAATTGGTCCCCCACACAGAGGATGAGGTCATTGGCCTGGGTGGGAGGAGGAGACAGACTAAGCAAGCAGGGGTGTGGCCTGTGGCAGCCCCCCGATGGTGTGGGAATATATGCGCTTGTGTGTCTGTGAGTTCTGCTGTATGTCCCAAATATGTGTGTGACCCTGTGTCACCAAATGTGTGATGCCTGCGGTGATCATGTGATTTCACCCCAAGTGTGGCTTTTGTGTGACAGTGGTCAGATGAAGAGGAGGCCTGCAGTGTGCCAGGGATAGTACCAGTTTGGCCTGAGTCTTCCCCAGCTGACTGCAGGCCTCAGGGCAAAGGGCCCACTTGGCTTTTCCTCTCTCATCCAGGACCCTCTTGGAGGCTGAGAATTCCCGGCTGCAGACTCCTGGCAATGTTCCCAAGGCTTCCCTTAGCTTCCAGGGTAAGAAGAGGAATCAGGTTCCTCCAGAAACTACCCTTCTTTGCTCTTCATCCCCAGACCTACCTTCCCTGAGAAGTACCAAGATGTCTGAACTCTATAGCCCAGACATGCACATATGCACTCTCAGCGCAGCACAGGGGTGGGGGTGGGGAGCACCCTTGCCAGAAACAGTGGCTGCTCTGTGGCTACCCTTACTTCTCCCCTCTGCCTTTCCAGACCCCAAGCTGGAGCTGCAATTTCCTGGGACCCCAGAGGGCCACCGTCTTGGAACTTTGCTCCCTGTCCTGAGCCCATCCTCCCTCCCCTCCCTCTCACCTGCTACCCTTGAGACTCCTGTGCCAGCTTTTCTGAAGAGCCAGGAATTCCTCCAGGCCCGTACCCCTGCCCTGGCCAGCACCCCCATCCCGCCCATACTGCAGGCTCCCTGTCCTGCTGCAGACCCAGAGATCAGAGCTCAGGATGCTCCTCTCTCCTTGCCCCAGCCACAGGATGGGAGGCAACAGGTTCCAGAGTCCCTGTGGGCTGAAGCCAAGGTGGCTGTTCCTGTCAGTGTCCTGCCAGAACCAGAGGAGCCTGGGGGCAAGCAAGAAGCCAGTCCTAGCCAGTCCCCAAAAGATCAGGCCTCCTTGGCTCCACCCCTCAGCCCTGACAACTCCAGTTTAGAGGTTAAAGGTGGAGAACCTAGAGCATCTAGAGTACCCAGCATATTCCAGGAGGAAGGTGAAGGGCAAATCTGGGGGCTGGTAGAGAAAGACACAGCCAGAGAGAGCAAAATGGTAAGCAGTTTGCAGCAGGAAATATGGCAAAAAGAAGAGGATCTTGACATGAAGGAAACCCAAGACTCCCAGGTTCCTCTGGGAAAAGAAACCCTAAAGTTGCTGGGAGAGGAAATTGAAGAGGCACTGGAAAACCAGAGCCATGAGACACTAGAAAAGGAGAATCAAGAATCACTGAGGTCTTTAGAAGGAGACTTGGTAATACTAAAAAGTCTAGAAAAGGAAAATCAGGAGCCAGTGAAGTCTTTAGAAGAAAAGAATGTGGAGGTAGTGAGACTTCTAGAAAAAGAGGCTCTAGACCTACTTAAGCCTATAGGAAAAGAGAACATACACATACTGAAATCCCCAGAAAAGGAGAATCAAGAAGTAATGAGATCTCTTGAAGGTAATATAGAGACATTTTTATTTCCAGGAAAAGAAAATCAATTAGTAAGTTCTCTAGAAGAGAATTTAGAATCATTAACAGCTTTAGAAAAGGAGAATCAAGAGCCACTGAAATCTCAAGAAGTAGAGGACCAGGAGACATTGAGACCCCTGATGGAAGAGAATCAGGAATCCCTGAGGTCTCTTGAAGATGAGACATACAGACCTCTAGAAGAGGAGGACCAAGAGACATTGAGACCTTTTGAAAAAGAGACTCAGCCGTCACTGAGATCTCTAGGGGAAGAAGACCAGATGACATTAAGACCTCCAGAAAAAGTGGATTCAGAACCACTGGAGTCTCTTGGGAAAGACCAAGAGATAACCAGACAGCTTGACAAAGAGAATCAAGAGTTATTAAACTCACTACAAGAAGAACGTGTAGAGGCAATGAGATTTTTAGAAATAGAAAACCTAGAATCACTGAAGTCTGCAGAAGGGAACCTGGAAACAATAGAATCTCTAGAAACTCAAGAGCCACTGCAGTCTCTAGAAGAAATGAATCAAGGGACAACGAAACCTGTAGGAAAGGATATTCAGGAACCAATGGGGTCTGTGGAAGAGAACCAAGAGAAGTTAAGACTCCTAGAAAAGGAAAATCAAGAACAGCTGAGCTCTCTAGAAGCATGGGACCTAGAGAATTTGAGATCTCCCCAAAAGGTGGATAAGGAAAGTCAAAGGAATCTGGAAGAGAAAGAGAAACCGGGGAAGGGAGAGAATCCAGAGTCACTGAGGTCTCTGGAAGAGGAGGGACAAAAGGTGCCACAGTCTGCAGATCAGCAGAGGTGGGAAGATGTGGTTATGAGGGACCAAGAACTGGGTCAGGAAAGTCCCCCTAGAAGGGCTGGAGTGGAAACTGAGAATGAGGATGAGGCAGAGCTAGACCTGAGGGAGCAGGGTGGCTTTGCTGGGAAGGAGAAGGCTGAAGAGCAGGAAGATCTACAGCTGCAGGCCACAGGGGAAGCCTGGAGCCCAAGCAAGGGGTACACAGGGAGCCATGAGTCCAAAGAGCAGAAGGGCCCAGCTGCGGGAGCCAGTGGGAAGGCAGATGCTGAGGGCCTCCAGGACCCTGAAGGGCAACCAGAGCAAGTGGGGGCCCCAGGCTTCCAAGCACCCCAGGGAATTCCAGAGGTGATGGAACCCCCATTGGAAGATGAAGATGTGGTCCAAGGGGGTGGCCAAGCTTCCTCAGAGGTCACCTTGGGGTCAGAGCCAGCCTTGGGTGAGTCTATTGTGGCAGCTGAGGAGGGACTGGAGCAGGAGGTGCGAGGGCCAGAGGACCCAGGCCACCAGGCTGAAGGGGAGGTGATAGAGCCTCCTCCAGAAGAGGAAAGTTTAGAGGCAAAGAAGGTTCAGGACTTGGAAGGACCTGGAGAGGACTCAGAGGAGGCTGATGCTCTGGAGGCTGAGCCCTCTAAGTCCCCCAGGGGCAGCAAAGATCCTCTGGAGCCTCCCCAGGGCTGGGAGGAGTCAGAGTGTGAGACCTGGGGAGCAGAGGAGGTGTTGCCTGTGGAGATCTCAGGCCACAATGGAAGTGATGCCCCTCTACCTAGGCCCCTGGGCTCAGAGGAAGCTGAGGAGGATGGACAACTGGTGCTGGACTCCCCTGGCCCAAGGCCTGCTGAAACCCAGTTGCCCACTGAAATCCTGGCAGATGACCCTGGGCCACAGACCCAGGCTGAGGGGAGCCAGGGAGCTAGCTGGGGGCTAGAGGGCAGGACTGAGGCCCTGGGAGAAGTGGAGGGTGAGCAGGAGGAGTTAGGTTCTGGGGAGATCTCTGAGGGCCTCCAGGAGGAGGGGGAGGAAAGCAAAGAAGACAGCGAGGCTGATGAGCTTGGAGAGACCCTTCCTGACTCCACTCCCTTGGCCCTCTACCTCAGGTCCCCCACTTCCTCCAAGTGGGACTCGGGTAGGGAGGAGAGGCCTTCCCCTCAAGGGGAGACCAGAAAGGAAACCTGGGATCCTGTTGGTCTGGCTTCCCAGGGCCTTGGGGCCCAATGCTCAGCAGAGGATGAAGAAGATAGGGAGGGGGAGTGTGGCCATGACTCTGATCTGTCAGAGGAATTTGAGGACCTGGGGACTGAGGCTTCTCTTCTTCCTGGAGTCCCCAGGGAGGTAGCAGAACCTCTGGGCCAGGCATCCCAGCTGGTACTGGAGCCTGCAGCCTGGGATCGGGATGGGGAGTCTGATGGGTTTGCCGATGAGGAAGAGAGTGGGGAAGAGGCAGAGGAAGAGGAGGAGAGGGAACCAGGGGATAGGCGCTGGGGGCCAGGGTCCTCTGTTGGCAGCCTCCAGAACCTGAGCAGCTCCCAGAGAGAGGACCTACTTGAGTCTGAGGCTGTGGATGTCAGTGTCTCTTGGGATGATGGCTTGAGGGGTGTGGTGGCTGGTGCCTCTGTTACTGCCCTGGAGACTGAGTCCCAGGAGAGTGCTGAGCCTTCTGGCTCAGAGGAAGAGTCTAGTCCTATTCCTTTGGAGACCCCCAGTGGGGTGGAGGATGTGAGCCCAGGGGACACCGTTGGTGTCAATGGCCAAGACCCCAACTTGGAGGAGTCAGAACACATGAATGGGGGTGTGATGAATGGGTTGGGGCAGTCTGAGGGAGTGGGGCAAGGGAAACTGGGGTCCTCTGAGAGGGGCCAAGGGAGCCCCTTACAGGAAGAAGAGGGGGGTACCTTGAAGACACCTTGGGCAGGGGCTCCTCTTCACCTGGGCCCAGGGCAGTTCATGAAGTTCACTCAGAGGGCAGGAGATGGAGACTCCTGGTCCTCAGGGGAAGACTAGAGAAAGAGCTCATCCTCCCGCAATCCCCTCCCTGCTCAGGGGCACCTTAGCATATGATCTCTTGACCTGTGGTTTCTTCCAAGAGGCCTGGCAGGCTCAGGGGAGATGGGGTGTAGCAAAGGAGCCAGTCCCAGAATGGAGGCTCCGAAAATAAAAAAGCTCACGCCCTGCACAGGGGCCTCCTGCCTGTACTATCCCATAGGCTTAAGTCAGCTGCACCCTGGGGTGCCAGGCCCCCTTCCTCTGGTTGGAACAGGCCTAGGGCCCAGTGGCTCCTCCAAAGGGAGGGTCTGTGGTGGTCTTTGTGTCCCTCCTCATGCCAGTAGCACCACCGTGGTAGGGTGTCTGCTCTGTGGCTAGTGTAGGCAAGGGTGCCCCTCTGCCCTGACCCCTACTTCCCTGCCATGTTGTGGCCCTGCCTGGCTCATCCTGCTTGAATAAAGTAATAATGCCTCTGCCTACAAAGTCTGGACTCTTCCTTGACCCATTCAGGGGGCAGATAGTAGGGAGACAGAGGAGGAAGGAGGAGAGGCTGGCCCTGGGGAGGGGCCTTCTGAGGATGCACCAGATAGACTCAGGCTGCAGGAAGCTGTGCTGGGGCCTGGGGAGGCTGAGGGTCTGCTATTTCACTGGGGGAGGCCAGTCCAGGGTGACCTCAGCATCTGCAGAAGCCAGGCCTATCATCATCTCTGCCCGCAGCCCTGATGACAGGGATTAGACCTTGGGCTGCCCCCACCCTTGCATGTCCCTCCTCACCATTCCCTCAGTGCCGCCAGCATAATAAGCCCCCTCATCCCAAACCCAAACAATTGTCTGGCCTGTGCTATCCTCTCAGACTGGCTGGGTCTGAGTGGAGTGAGAGAAGAGGGAGGCCTGTCCTGCCCTAGTCTGGCTGTGTGGCCTTGGACAGCGTTTAACCTCTCTGAGCCTCAAATTCAGCCACATGACCAGGGAGGCTGGGGGAAGCTGGAGGACCATAGCTTAGATCTTCAGCAAGATTTTCCTCATGTGATGAAGCAGGCAACAGAGAAGAAGGGAAAGTGAGAGTGAAGGTAGGTGGGCGAAGCTGTGTTGCTGGAGTGCTGTGCAGCCAGCAGGTCAGCCCGAGGGCCAGCAGCCATAGCCTAGGAGTTCTCTGGATCCTCATGTAAGGTGGGGAGGGACCAGGGGTTCCTGGATTAGGCATGGCCCAAAGGCCTTGAAGTCAGGATACTCAAATAGAAACCACTCCCCAGTTCAGCTCTGCATGGGAGGAAGATCTGGTGATATCTCTGAATATCCCAGGGGGTGGTGGGACAGGGGCTGCCAAGAAAATGTTCCACATTTAGAGACAATCCCAAGTCCAGGAGCAGACTCTTCTCCTTGGGCTCAAGGCTGAGGGCAAGGGAAGGAAGAGAGGATGAGGTCCTAGTCCCTCTGGCCCCTATTCCTGTCCTCTGGCCAAGGAGGGGTGGATAGGAGGCCTCACAGGTTAGACTCCTGCTCTGCTTCTCTGCCCACACCTCTCTCCTCCATTTAGAGTCTCTGCCTTGGGCACCCAGGCCCTTTCTCTCTCCCTCACACATACACATGCACTCACACATATGCACGTACATGCACACAGACACACATACACACCCTCCGGGTCTAGGATCCTGTCTCTCCCTACCCCACCCTCTTGGCAACCCAAGCCTCAGCTGTGTACTTTCTGTATGCACTGCGAACAAGGACCCATCCAATCCTGCCAGGCAGACAAGCCTGGGGCTATTACATTGGCATCTAGGCAGGAAGGTCCACTCCCTGCCCCTCTAATGGGACAGAGGTGCCCTGTGCTTGATATCTCCAGGCCCTTGGGCACCCCCGCTTGGGTGAAGGCCAAGTACAAGAACAGAGGCCTAGCCAAGCAGTCCTCTGTGCCTGGGTGCCCATCCTGCTCCCCACCCACAGCCTCTGTTCTCCTGAGGATCCACCCAAACAGGCCCTTGCTGCCAATAATCCTAAACAGGGTGATGGATATAAATTAGGAATGAGGATCTTCCTAAAGGGGGAGTGTGGTGGGAGCCATGTTCTCTTTGGAAGTGACTGTCTACCAATGTAACGAGACAAATGAGGGTTGGACAGTAAGAGGGATGATCCTGGAGTGGTCGTCATTTTTCTTCTTTTTTTAATTTTTAATTTTTTGTTTTTAAAATTTTGTTGTTAGAGATAGGGTCTTGCTCTGCTGCTCAGGCTGGAGTGCAGTGGCATCATCATAGCTCACTGTAACCTCAAACTCCTGGGCTCAAGTGATCCTCTTGCCTCAGCTTCCTGGAACTACAAGCAGGCACCACCATGCTCAGCTAATTTTTTTATTTTTTGTAGAGATGGGGGTCTTGCTATGTTGCTCAGGCTGGTCTCAAACTCTTGGGCTATAAGGATGCTCCTACCATTAAAAATGATTGTCATTTTTAAACATCTATTTACTGAGCATCTGCTGTTTGCCCTGCACTGTGAAGGCGCAGGAAATCCTGAGATAAACAGCAACGTGGTTCAGGACACTTCACCTGCTCGCTGAACAAGGGTGCTGAGTGGAAATCATACTTGACAGCAGAGAAGCCCTAGGTTATAAGTGCACAGAGCAGGGGCCTCATCTGGCCTGGGTTAGGGGAGTATGAGAGGGGGCACTCAGGGGAAGTGCCCCTGAGAATCTGAAGGATGAGTAGGAATAGCCAATGGGGGGGGGGGGGGAAGAAAAGGGGAGGAAAAGGGTTCTGACCAGTGGGGGCAGCATGTGCAAAGCCCTGAAGCAAGCAGGGAGAGCCTGGGCAATTGAGGAAGGCAGGCTTCTGTACTGGAAAGTGAAAGGAGGGAGAAGAAAGTTCAAAGTGAGGCTGAAGAGGGTCAGGAGTTGGGGCAGAAGCCTTGCAAGACAGCCAGGAGAGGAAGATTTCTTCTAAAGAGAAATGGGAGTCCCTGAAGGATTTTTTTTTTTTTTTTTTTTGAGACAGAGTCTCACTATGTGGCCCTTGGTAGGATGCCACGGCGGGCGTCACAGCTCACAGCAACCTCAAAGTCTTTGGCTTAAGTGATTCTCTTGCCTCAGTCTCCCAAGTAGCTGGGACTACAGGCACCTGCCAAAATGCCCTGCTATTTTTGTTGCAGTTGTCATTGTTTAGCTGGTCCAGGCTGGGTTCCAACTCGCCACCCTTGGAGTGTGTGGCTAGCGCCATAACCACCATACTATGGGTGCCGAGCTTCCCTGAAGGATTTTAATTAGATGTGCTGTGATCAGGGTTACGTTTTTTAAATTCTAGACAGGATCTCACTTTGTGCCCAGACTGGAGTGCCGTGGCATCAGCCTAGCTCACAGCAACCTCAGACTCTTGGGCTTGAGTGATCCTCCTGCCACAGCCTCTGAAGTAGCTGGGACTATAGGTACCTGCCAAGATGCCTGGCTAGTTTTTCTATTTTTAGTAGAGACAGGGTCTCACTTTTGCTTAAGCTGATCTCCAACTCCTGAACTCAAAGGACTCTCCTGCCTCTGCCTGCCAGGGTGTTAGGATTACAGGGATGAGTCACTTAGCCAGCCAATAACTAGGTTTGCATTTTAAGAGATAAACTTAAAGGGGAGGGCTGCCTGTGAGCATGGATCAGGGTGGCAGGAGTGGAGGCTGCTGCAGTAGTTTAGGCAGGGGCTGTAGGGGGGCAGAGAGGAGGTATGTGAGGGAAGCAGAATAGCAGGACTTGGTGACCCATTGCTGGACATGGGGGATATGCCAGCAGAAGTTCCCAGGCTTTTGTCCTGAGCAGCTGGGAGGTAGGGTTCCATTTCCTTTTTTTTTTTTTTTTTTTGAGACAGAGCCTCAAGCTGTCCCTCTGGTAGAGTACCCTGGCATCACAGCTCACAGCAATCTCCAACTCCTGGGCTCAAGGGAGTCTCCTGCCTCTGCCCCCCAAGTAGCTGGGACCACAGGCGCCCGCCACAATGCCCGGCTATTTTTTGGTTGCAGCCATCATAGTTGTTTGGCAGGCCCAGGCTGGATTTGAATCCACCACCTTAGGTGTATGTGGCTGACATCTTAGCCACTTGAGCCACAGGCGCCTAGCCGGGTTCCATTTTCTAAACGAAGACTCCAGCAGGAAGTTGTGACCTCCCAGAGGAAGGCCCCTGGGGTTGGGTGGACTTGTGGACCTCAGGAGAGAGGACAGGTTGGAGACAAGAATGAGGGGGGTCATTGGCCTAGAGATTCCCCCAGAGAGAGCATGGAGAATGAAGAAACCCCAGGACAGAGTTCATAAGAAAAGGAGCTGGAGAAGACTAAAGAGTAGGAGGAAGGTCAGGGCACTACAGCATCTCAAATGACACTGTCATTGTAGAAAGTTCTGGAAAAGCAAGGCCCTTGTCCTGTTCACTGCCCAGAGCCTAGCTCAGTGCCTGGGAGCCTACTGGATGCTCAGTAAACTGTACTGAGCAAATGAACAAAGGAATGAATGACACACATTAGGACACACTTATGAGGGTGGTGTCCCCAGGGAGGAATGGGGAGGGAGCACAATCCCCCCCCCACACACACACAGCAGGAGGACAAGTGGGAGGTTATTCTGGGGCCTCCTCTGGGTAAATATAGCCTCTGAATGGGGTGGAGGAGGGGTGGGGGCCCGGAGGTGGCTTCCTTGGTTTGTTTGGGGCACTTCCTTATAAGGCTGAGCATACTGAGGCGGCTAAGAGGGTGAGGTCAGGGGCTGAGCTCTCCATTCAGCCAGCCTGTTGCTGTTCCATTGTTGCTGCTGCTGCTGCTGAGTTTTAGAGGAAATCAAAGCCTGGGCTTTGAGCTCCAGCCAAGGGAGCTCAGAGCGTGGCCTTCCTTCTATGTGAAAGCCCAGCCCTAGGGTGGCAGATGGTGCTCTTCCCTGCTGTGGAGAGGGTTTCCTCAGAAGGTGATGCTGGACAACTTACTTCCACATGGGACTTTAGTGGGCCGCTCATTCCCAGAGGTGCCATACAGCTAAGATGTCCTATAGTCTAACCTTTATCCCTCCCACTGCAAGGTCTGCCTCCTTGCTCTGGCCTCTTGAGATCAAAGAATCAGACTTCACTTATTGCCTGCAAAGAAAGGCCTTAGTGCCTAGGCGCCCCTCAGCCCCCCCTTCTCAGCCCCTCCTTGGGGAACCAGCTGCTGTCACTTGACCCTGTGGAGTCACAGCTGCTGTCAGCAATGCCATCCTCGGCAGTCAGGGAAGGAGGAATGTGATTTAATTTCAGCTGGAATGTGCCCTTCGTGCTGCCCATAGAAGGAGGAGGGAATGAAGACCAAGCCCACCTAAGCCTAGGAAACCTAAGAGGACTCTGGGCTTAGAGACAGGCCCCTGGTCCTTACTGGACACCCCCACCCTTCAACAGGGGAGAGCTAAGTTCCCAAAGGGATCGCGCAGCAGAATGGGTGGAAGTAGACTCAGGGGTCTTCTGGGAGGCAGGAAAAGAGAAAGCTTCTTGTGCGTGCAGTTGTTTAAGTGGGTGTAGAAAGAACCCAAGCACCCAGCTTTTGTGTCTGCAGGCACACCTTAGAAATATGAAGATGAGAGTCTCAAGTGCCAGAACCAGGGGAGGCGCTGCTGCAGGGGCAGGAAGAGGTCTCAGGTAATGGCCCCACTGAGGAATTATGGTTCTATTTCCTTTCCCTTAGTGCTGAGATCCTCCACCCACCTTCATGCCTCCTTCCACCCTAGGGCCCCCTTTCCCCTCTCTCTCCTCTTTCTAACTTAGCACTAGGGTCAGGCTTTCTAATCACAGCCAGACCAGGCTTGTACTTTCTCCCACACCAGCTTTTCAAGAATAATGGGCCTGCCTCCTGCTCTCTGACCCCTTGCCCAAGCTCCACTATTCCAGGGGCTCCAATATGGATGTCCAGCCTGCAATTCAACTCCCGCTCTTGATGCTTTTGCCCAAAAGGATGGATTCCATGTCTGAGAGTCTTAGAACCTTCTTTCTTCCCATCAGCGTCCCCTCTCCCAGCCACAAGCTCCCCTCCCCCAGCCCCATTCATTCTCCCTGCCCCCATGACTCAGCTGTGGCTCCAGAAATAAACTGAGGCAGGTGCCAGGGGGCCTCTGTCGAAGAACCCCCTCCCAGCAGCTGTGGGCTCAGCTGCTTACTGGCCAGGGCCCCAGAGTCCAGAGAGGGTAGCTAGCTGGCTCTTACCAGGGAGGGAGATGCCTAGCTGGCTCTGACCCTTCCTATGTCCTCCAAACTCCATCCTCCCTACGAAGGAGACACTTGCCAAGTAAGGACTCAACTCTCCTTCCTGGTCTCCCCCTTCTCACCTCTCTGCTGTCTTCTACCTAGTTTCCTCCATCCTCCCAAGTCCTAAATCCCTTCACCCCTCCTGAATGTCTTCCTTTTTTATTCACCCCCTTTGCCAGGAAATTATCATAAAGAGAACTTCAGCTTACTTTGATGGGGAAACTGAGGCAGAGAGAACTGTCCCTTGTCAATGATACTAGGAGTCTCTAGATGCCACTTGGGGTCTATAGAACATGCACCAGGGTGGCTCGGTGCCTGTGGCTCAAGTGGCTAAGGCGCCAGCCACATACACCTAAGGTGGTGAGTTCAAATCCAGCCCAGGCCCACCAAACAACAATGACGGCTGCAACCAAAAAATAACGGGGCATTATGGCAGGGACCTGTAGTCCCAGCTACTTGGGAGGCGGAAGCAGGAAACTTGCTTGAGCCCAGGAGTTGGAGGTTGCTGTGAGCTGTGATACCAGGGCACTCTACCCAGGGCAACAGCTTGAGGCTCTGTCACAAAAAAAAAAAAAAAAAAAGAACATGCACCAGGGGGCTGTGTGCTGTCCCTCTTTGATACTCCAATCCAATGTGGTCAACAGCTTTCCTTCTATTGACAAGCCATCTAAATACTAAGGTAGAAATGCTAGAGAGTAAACACAGAAGCCACAAGATCCACCCACCAATTAAGTGGAGTCTAGAGTCCCTTGGTGAAGGAACTCTCCTCATATCCTTCTCCCATTGTGACTTCTCTCCCCTCCTTCCCAACCCCTTCCTCATGCTCTGCCCCATGCATCTTTCATTTCTCTCTTCCCAGGAAGGAGGAGGCTGCTTTGCAGCAGGCAGAGTAGAAGCCAGACCTCCAGAAGGACCTCCAGTTTGGGGAATGAGGGAACTCTCGCTCAGCTGGGATAGGCAGCACCTGGGTCCTCACTCCAGGCAGAGATCTGCCTAGGGCCCCTGGGGAAAATCCTCCCACCCACCTACCCACAGAAGTCTGACAGGCTGAGCATTTCTGGAAGTCTTTGGGAGCTGCTGTGTCACATCAGACAGCCAGGACAATAGGGCCCTTTCTCTCCCTGTGGGGGAGATAGGCCCACAGACAGGGCCTCCAGGCTGGGACAAGGGCCCCAGTGAGGTCAAGGCAGGGCTTCAGGAATTGGGAGTGTGGGGGAGGAATGGGGAGGTAGGTGTGGGTCAAAGCAGCTTGGGAGGAAGCTGGGGACCCTGGCAGATGAGGGATCTCTGGAAGGCCCTGTCACCAGTCTCCTAGGCCCCTTGGCAATGCTCAAGTACCCTGTCACACAGGCTGAGTCTCCTCTCTCCATACACACTCTGACCCCTTTCATACCCAGGAACAGGAAACCCTGAGCGGGACCTCACTTTAGACATGTGGAAGAGGCTGAGAGTGTAACCATGCCTCCAGGATCTTGACTGGGGTAGACACATTGTCAGGTCTGTGTGTGCCCTAGAGTCAGAGGCAAAGGCAGACACAGCTGTGGCTCCTGATCGCTGGGCTTGACACTCTCTGAAGGGTCAATTTCTTCTCCCCAGGGTCAAGATGGGCAACACACACACACACAAACACACAGTGCCAGGGCTTAGATTCTGCACAAGGTGCTGAGTCATCCTGGACCAGCTCCCTCTTCCCCAGGAAGCCCAACAAAGCCAGGAGAAGGCTTCCTTCCGGGCCTGCCAGCAGCAGCAGGTGTCAGGAGGGTGGGATTCTCCATCAGCCCCCCACCCCCATGTCTGAAGCTCTCCTCATCCACAGATCAGAGGAGATGGCTGCCTGCAGATGTGAAGGATACTCAATGGGAACCAGAGCCCCTTCCAGCTCACCCTGCTCTGGTCTCTCTGGGAAGTCCAGCAGGCTGTCTAAACGGCATTGCTACAGATGTATTCCTCAGGGAATCTCCCTTAAGGTCCCATGAATAGACATTGCCTCCCTCCCCAACAGCTCCTTCTCAGACCTTACCTTGAAAGGTCCACTGTGGTTTTCAACCACTCACAATTCCGGCTAAGGGCCCTGACATTCCTAAAAATGCACGAACTGGGCAATCCAGGGTAATACAGGATAAAGTGAGGGTCTACTCGAACCACAGAATCACTCTATTCTCTGTAGCTCATTAAGAAGCAGCCCCCACTCCCTGGCCAGGCTGGCTGTATTGTGTAGGGAGGTTGGGGGGCAGGGGAGCCCTGGGGTGGGAAAGGAAGGTGGCTGTGGTGGGTCTAGGAGGGCATCTCAGAGCCTAGCTAGCTGTGGTTTTAGATATAACATGGGGAAGGCCCAGGAGCAGCCCAAGAGGAACCTGTACTAAACCCATCTCTGTTCACCCTACCTCTGAGTCCCTCTACGTCTCTCTTAGCCTTTCACTCCTCAGGATCTATCTCCTTGTCTCTTAGTTTTACCAAGTTTTACTGACTTCGGAAAAGGAATCACCCATGTGGGTGAATGTGGAGTAACTGGACACGAGCAGGAGTGTGCACACATGACGGTGTGCGACTGCCTGTGACTGGCCAGGGGTCTGCAGCAGCCAGAGTCAGGCCCTCCCGGGCTCAGACATCGTCCCGACTCCTCTGCGCGCTGTGACGAGGCCCCCCCTTCTCACACACACACACACACGCGGTCACTCTCTCCGTCCCCCGGACGAACGGAGTGACCTCACCGACTCAGTCTCCGTGACTCATAGCCCCAGGGCCAGCCGGCCCGGCCGGAAGTCCGCCCTTCCCCCTCCCGCCAGCTGAGCCCTCCCTGCCCCGGCCCAGGAAGAGAGAAGGACCGCGGCGCCCCCTGGCGGGCCCCGAGCCCCTCGCGCTCCCACGCGTTTCTGTGCTCACTCAACGTGCACACGGCGCTTCGAGCGCGGTGTCTGCGTCCTCAGCGCCCTCTGCTGCCCAGCCGGGGGGACCCACACGTCGTTCAACAAGCCTAGTCCGCAGTGGAGCTGGGACCTCGCCTCCGCCCTTCCCTTGTTCGCCGGTTTTCTGCATCTCTGGAGGTTAAGCCTCCTTGCAGCCGAGACCCTGGGCCTGATGCAGTGCCAGCAGAGCTCTGCCTTCGCTGAAGGGAACCCTTTGCGGAAGGTGGGAACCGGGACATCCAGGCACCACCCCCTCTGCCTTTCTGCTTGGGACCTCCGTCCAGAAACTGAACTCAACTAAAGGTGCTTTACTGGCCGGTGCGGTGGCTCACGCCTGTAACCTAGCACTTTGGAGGGCCGAGGTGGGTGGATTGCCTGAGCTCACGGGTTCGAGACCAGTCTGAGCAAGAGCGAGACCACCATCTCTAAAAATAGCTGGGCGTTGTGGGGGGTGCCTACAGTCCCAGCTATTCAGGAGACTGAGGCACGACAATCAATTGAGCCCAAGAGTTTGAGGTTGCTGTGAGCTATGACAGGGTACTCTACAGAGGGCAACAAAGTGCCCCTAAATAAATTAATACATATGTTTACTCTTGGACACTCCAGCCCCTTTGTATCTTTCCAAACATCCTGCCCCACCTCAGCTATCCCCATCTCCCAACCCCTGTAGGTCCCTCCATTCCATAAGTACTGACTGGCAGCTATTCTATGCCAGGCATGTTGGGCCCAGTGACATCCTGGGACTTCTCTGACCTTCAGAAGCTAACAAATGACCATCTCTCTCTCTCTTTCTCTTTCTCTCTCTCTCTCTCTCACACACACAGCATACAACTTGCTTGGGTTCACACACAGTTTATTTCTTGCTGGTTTTACAGGTACTCCATCCTGTCAGCCCATTCCCTTGGAAAATCAAGAATAAGTGGGCACAGCATGCCCCTAGAGGAATGAAGGGGACAGGATGGCTGGCAGGAAGAGGGTAGTTGAGGCACTTAGGGAATTACTCATTGCCCTGAGGGAAAAACCTGATGTCCAGGTTAGGGGGGAGGGCTGGAGCCCAGGGTATTTCCCAGAAGTTGCCCAGGCACTATCACCTGGACTCCAGCTCCACCCCTCTCAGGTTGTCACTTCCTGTGGTAGCAGGAGCATAAGATGTGAGGGAGGGTTGTGGTTGAGAGGGCAGTGCTGGGGCCAGTCGTGTTCAAGGTCTTGCCCCCTAGCGACCTGGAGTGGGGCGGGAAGGAAGGGTCAACAGTGCCTTCCAGTGCCCCAGTAGCCTCCCCTGACGTCCTTCTGGGGCCTCCACAGGGTGCAGAGCTCGGGCCTGGGGAAAACACACACATACTCACTCTCCACCCTGTTCTCCTCCTGCTCACTCTTCCCTGAGCCTGACCTCTGGTGTTATTGCTCTTTGACATTAACCTCAGTAAGGCTCTTGCTTTGGCTCAGCCCTTACCAGCACAGAGTGGCTGCATGTTCTCAGATATCAGCACTAAAGGGGGCCCCAGAGCATCCAGCCCACTCCTGTCCAGAGAGAGGCAGGACTACTCCAGGGTGACATGGCCTGAGGTAGGCAGAGCTCAGACTGGAACCCAGAGTTGCTGTTGTGTCCCCTTCCCCCGGCCTCTTCCTAACACTCACAGGCCTTCGGGGCACGCAGGAGATCTGGGGAGACTCCCAATGACCGTTGTCCAGGCACCGGATCAGTGGCAGATTTCGCTGGGCCAGTCCCTCCCGGCACCGGTAGCGAAGCACTGTGTCCACCTCATAGCGCAGACGTGGGCGGCCAAACACTTGAGCCAGGGGCAGCTCTGGTGGGGGCCCACAGGACACTGCAAGAGAGACATAGTCAGAACTGGAAGCCTGCATCTGTGGGTGACAGTTCCCAAAATCTTTTTTTTTTTTTTTTTTGAGACAGAGCCTCAAGCTATCCCCCTGGGTAGAGTGCTGTGGCTTCACAGCTCACAGCAACCTCCAACTCCTGGGCTCAAGCGAGTCTTCTGCCCCAGCCTCCCAAGTAGCTGGGACCACAGGCGCCCACCACAACGCCCGG
>CAUYQV010062009.1:0-11840 GCA_963574575.1 Galagoides demidoff
ACTGTCTAAAACTGAGCTCAGGCGGCGCCTATGGCTCAATCGGCTAAGGCGCCAGCCACATACACCTAAGGTGGTGGGTTCGAATTCCCAGCCCGGGCCCGCCAAACAACAATGATGGCTGCAACCAAAAAATGGCCAGGCGTTGTGGTCGGCGCCTGTGGTCCTAGCTACTTGGGAGGCGGAGGCAGGAGACTCGCTTGAGCCCAGGAGTTGGAGGTTGCTATGAGCTGTGATGCCATGGCACTCTACCCAGGGGGATAGCTTGAGGCTCCGTCTCAAAAAAAATAAAATAAAAATAAAAATAAAAAAATAAAACTGAGCTCAGCCTCAGTCTGCACTGACAGCTCCATGACACTTACCACAATCCATCTTCTATACTTGGCTTAATTATTTTAAATATTGTCTATTTGCTCAATCACCAGGTTGCATGCTACACGCGGACAGAAACCGTAAACCACGTGCCCTCTACACTTGGGTAATGGCCCCCCATGTGCTCAGTCTGCGTGTGTTGAATGGCTGAATCCTCCCCTATTTACCATCAGATCAGTAACAACTACTGCTTGGCCCATACCCACCTCTCCACTCACACTAGATCTTCTCCTAGGCAACCTCATCACCAACCACGGCTCTCCATTTGAGTCTCCACCTCGGTGTTTTTCAATCTATTTTATCTCACGACACACCTGAACCTATGGTTAAACCTCCACAACACAAATTATGTTGACCAAAAAGAAAAGGATACACTTACTGTACTTTGAACTTCTTTTAAAAATTGTTTAATTAACGATCTCTAAAAATGTTCATGGCATACCAGTTGAAAATCACACCTAGACTCAAGTGTGTGTCTCTTACCCAAACATCTGCTTCTTTGAGCTCCCAATGGTACATCCACCTGTTAACTCGAGGACGACATTCAGAAATCTCAAGCAATCTCAGAAGTCAACATATCCAAAGTTCAACATGGAATTAAAAAAATTACAATTTGTGCCTTAAGGAGCCTTTGAGATGATTGTGATGCACAAACTTTGATAACCATTGGTCTAGGCTACAACAGTGGTCTCTAAACGGAGACTATGAGCTTTACATTTTCTTAGACCTGAATGCTCTCTACCTCCCCCAGCTCCTCATGGGGCCTGAGTGGGGTTTCATCCCACTGTGCCCCACCAAACTCTCAATACTCACAGTGCTGGCCCTGCCAGGTTTATATCCTGGTATACATTTTCTTCATCCATAGTACTTAGAACATGCTGTAAATCTGTATACTGTGTTTATTCTGTTTCTCCCTATTAGAACACAAGCTCCATGAATCCCAAGCCTAGAGCAGTGTAGATACTCGTAAGTATCTGTTGAACGAATTTAAATTACACGAAAGACTCATTAACACCTGAGGCAATATTTGCACCAAATCCTGATGTTAAGGCAATTACTTTTCATGGATTTAATCAGTGTGATTCAATAAATCTGTAAAAGTATCCCACTGCGTATACTTTTAAAAGAAAGCAAATTGATCTTCGAAAAGATGGACCAAAACTAGAAAAGATGCCATAAGGATTTAGTTACTTCGTCCTAAAAATAAAAAAATAAAAAAATAAAATCCAAGTCCCCAAATTAAGTTAAAAAAAGGTTAATCTAAATACTCTAATGAAAATTAAAGCAGACACACACCTTGTAAGGGCAAGATCAAAAAAAAAAAAAAAAGATGGAAAACGAGAAAGCTCCCAAATAAAATCCAAGCATCCAGAAGAACAAATTGGGAAGTGAAAGAAAAAGATCGATTTCTAGATGAAGTTTGTGAGAGCGGGTACACCTGGGACTGTTTTACTCTAACAGTTAATATATCCAGAAAGAGGCTCGGCACCTGTGGCTCAAGCGGCTAAGGTGCCAGCCACATACACCTAAGGTGGTGGGTTCAAATCCCCAGCCCGGGCCCGCCAAACAATGATGGCTGCAACCAAAAAATGGCCGGGCCTTGTGGTGGGCGCCTGTAGTCCCAGCTACTTGGGAGGCGGAGGCAGGAGACTCGCTTGAGCCCAGGAGTTGGAGGTTGCTATGAGCTGTGATGCCATGGCACTCTACCCAGGGGGATAGCTTGAGTCTCCATCTCAAAAAAAAAAAAAAAAATATATATATATATATATATATATATATATATACACATCCAGAAAGAGAGAGAGCATGAGTTCTTTATGAAGTCTATTCTTTAACCCCAAAAACCACCAGGACGGCATGCCTACAGTCTCCCAAACGCTAGTTCAATCCAGCCAGCCCTTACTATTCTCCACTAAACCCTAACCTGTATTCTAAATGGCTTGGCTCCAGTAATTCTGAGGCCACAGCGCTGAAGTTCTGACCCAGGTTTGAGTAATTCCTTATTCTACCAATTGTTGTTGGTAGAATATTGTATCACAGTCCGCTGTATTTTCAAGTTGTCTGGTTCACCTGTTCTCATTCTGAGGCGTCTCTAACTAGCCAAATCTGGACTACAAATATTTTATTGGTCTAGTTCCCTGGTGGGATTCTCCAAGATATAAAAGCAAGTGGGCTTACTTGGGTGGTGATCCCACCATGCACCAGCAGGAAAGTGGGGGCATGAGACAAGAAAGAAGGCCAGCGGCACAGGCCGCGTTGCTGGAGGGGTGACCAGTGCGGTAACCTCGGGGTTTGGCAGGCCAGGTAGCCAGCCACCATCTGTATCAGCCACTGGTCAAGGAGCAGCTGTGGGGTGACCTCCACTCCAGTACTGGGGCCCAGAATGTGCTCAGGCTCCCACGAGAAACACACAGGGACAGTGAGTGTTGAAGGACCAAAAGCAGCAAACCCCACTGGGGTCACCTCCAGGGAGAAGGAAGGCCCGGCAGCGTGATGCTCACTCTGCTTCCTCTTTAGCCTTTGCCCCTCTCTCCTTCCCTCTCAGGGCCAGAAGAGGAAAAGCCCACTTCTTCCATCCCTTTGGGGCAGTTCTCTCACAAAGATGGCACAGGAGGCAGGCCCATCCGGGTGCACACAGCCTCCCTCACGCTGCAGAAGTGAGGCCAAGACTCAGAACCCCAGTTCCAAGGGTCCCTGGCCAATGCCAAGTTTAGAGTTTGCATAGGTAAAAACATTCTCCAACAAAGTAGGCCCAGGTCCCAGCGTCAACACCAGGGCTTCAGGTTGAAGCCCTCATTAATAGAATAGTCTTTCAAGGTCCCCTGTCTTTCTTTTCTTCTTTCTTTCTTTTTCTTTTCTTTTCTTTCTCCCTTTTTCTTTCTCTTCTTGCTTTCCTCTCTCTTCCTCCCTCCCTCTCTTCTTTCCTTCCCTCCCTGTCTTACCTCTACCTACCTACACATGGTCCCACAAAAGAAAATGGTAGGATTCTGGGATTTAGGTTCAGGCTAAACAGGCTTCAAGCTAAGAGTAATCACAGCATCTTAACATCACCCAAACTGGCAATTTAATTTGTTTCTAACAAGTACAGAGATCCATTATCCACAAACGGCTACCAATAAGGTCAAAGACAAGGGAAATTCAAAAATAAATGTAAGAAGAGGAGTAATTTACAACACAGCATAGAGCATTAAGGCATGCTGTCTACCTTTTTCATGATATACATGAATGACATCAATCTTAGGTGACAAAAATAAAATGTGTTCCTAAACACAACAGGTGCAATTATACCCTAGGAGTTTCTGTCATCCTTCCTTTTGGAAAGGGAAGACCACATTGATTCCTTCAAAGGTACTGTATGCTAAGGGTATTTGTCAATCCAGTGACTTTTCTTTGCAAGGAACAGAAAATATAATGGGAATTTACCGCCTCCCACAATCCTAATGGTCCAGAGGCAATCCCACTTCAGCAGGTCCTCCCTGCTCCCCCTGCTTAGATGAGCGTCCCCACCCCACCGGCCTCAGACAGTCAGCAAAGATGCCTTCTGTACCAAGGTAAGTACAACTATCTCTTCCAGTGACAGTGAGGAAATTATCTCCCTCAAAGCCCAAGTACATCTCACATCAATCAAACTGGGTCGAATACCCGTTCCCAAACCAGTGCCCGTGGCCTGTGCATGAAGGACTGTCCTTGGCCTAGTCTGACCTGGACCTCTGGGTACAGCCAGCAGCCTTCTCTGAAGCACGCAGACCACATGGAACAAAAATAGGAATATTTAAAAGAAAACGGCAAAACAAAAATCTGAGAATTAAATACTACTATGCCAAGAACACTTTAAAACATACGTGTATTTCTGAATACATACACACTTATCCACACGTGTATGTGTTTGTATACACATGTAAACAGGAATGTACACACTTCCTAGGTGCAGGAAGTCCCCATTACAACTGAAATAGGCTCTGTAGGTTTGTTCTTAAGCTAAATTTGCACGATAAAGGTACTTGAAGAGGTACCTTTATCTATTCCCTGTAATAGCCTCCGTTTATGAGAGCCACATGTCAGTTGGATGTTTGTAACTTGGAACTGCCTGTACACACATACACGCATGTATGTAAGTGCATATATAACCTAACTTAAGACATCCAGTCCAGATGAAGAGAACAGGACTCTAGACAGTACATGCCCAGCCAGCGCTTCAGTAACTGCAATGATGAGTCTCACAGGAGCTCAACTGCAGGAGAAGCCAGAGGGACACGGCCAAGGAACAGCCGCGGAGAGAAGCAGAGAAAGTGAAGCAAAGAGGATTAAGAAAGACAGAGACAGTTTGTGGCTCCTTTATGTGTTCTGAAATTTCATCTCAAATGCATGAGTACTAGAAGCACTTAAAACATTAAATATCCCTTGCAAATTTAATATCCATTGTCTGAAATTCGCCAACGCAAAAACAGTGCCACTTGCAGCACCTTGGACCAGGGATCACAAGCAAACCCAGAGCTAATTGCTAAGCAAGCAAACAAACAAAAAAATCACATTCAAAGACATCAGAATAGCAATGTTTAGGGCAGCGCCTGTGGCTCAGTAGGTAGGCTCTGGCCCCATATACTGAGGGTGGTGGGTTCAAACTCGGCCCTGGCCAAACTGCAACAAAAAAAATAGCCAGGCGTCGTGGCAGGTGCCAGTAGTCCCAGCTACTGGGGAGGCTGAGGCAAGAGAATGGCCTAAGCCCAGGAGTAGGGGGTTGGTATGAGCTGTGTGACGCCATGGTACTCTACCGAGGGCGATAAAGTAAGACTCTGTTTCTACAAAAAAAAAAAGAGTATCAAAGTTTACCTAATAGTTTTTCCCCCAACATGTTTTTTTAAATACATTCCATCACACTTTCTTACAAGGCATACACATTTCATGATACAGAATTCCAAAACAGCATCTATGCTTTATGCCAGCAGCCCAGCAGTCAACAAACTATGAGCCACAGTGTATTTTGTAAATAAAGTTTTATTGGAAAACTCCACATCCATTCACTTTGTATGCCTGAGTATTGTATAAGGTGCAATATTTACTGAAGTGGTAATGACGGCTGCTTCCACACTTCAGAGGTGAGTCACTGTGACCAGCTAGGGAGCACACAGTCCACAAAACCTAAATTACTCCCTGGCCCTTTGCAGAATTTAGATAATTACTTGTTTATTAAATTCAATTCTTGAAATTTTTTCATGATAAAAAGTTGGAAAAACTCAATTTTAGTTTTGAATACCTGGGAGTTCAGGAATAGGTTTAAAATGAAAATGCATCAAATAAAATAATAACTAAAGAATACTCACAATCTTTCAAGGAGACTTAGTCCAGAAAATGAGCCATTCTTCAGCTCGGATATCTTATTGTTACTCAGAATCCTAAAAACGGCAGAAAAAATAAATAAATAAGTTGCCTAACATACAACATCAATATCAAAGTAATTTAGCTTATTAAGTTTAAACCTACAAAGAATGCTCAGACATCCCTTATTACTCGAATTTTTTAGCTGGTTGACAAAAAGAGAAAATCTCCCCCTTTCTTTTTGAAATCAACTACTTAAAATAGCTCACTCATACATCTTACCACATTGTAAATGACACTCAGCCAGAACCTTTGAAATAAAAATTGAGAAAAGTCAACAGGTAATAGCTCTAAGTTCAATATAAGCATACAGAATGCTCTGCACATTTATATAATTAATCAACTTATGTAAGTTGAATATTTTAAAACTGGAATCAAATTTTTAAAAAAAGCTTTAACATGTGATCTATAAAAGACTGACATAAAGAAGTAAAATATCTCCTAGATATCCTTATAATCATGCTGAATATCGTTTATAATTTAACTGTCAAGGGTGGGTAAAAATATGCTTTCCACATGCACCCACACACACAGGCAGCTGAGCCCTAACACTGCACCCACATAATGAGAAAATAGTTAAAAATGAACTGAAAACAAGAATTGATTAAAAGAAGTCATAATTGAGATCACGCTGACAGCGGGACTTGTCTGAGAAGAGACTGTGTAATCTTGCCGCTTCTCTATCTAGGCTTTGTAACTGTCTGCAGCTTTTGCGGCCTGAATGTCAATGAAAAATTTCCAAGAATAAGGTGAAAATGCTACAGTCCCCTGATTTGAGGAAGTGGTGATAGGAAAGTAAAGAAAAAGAGAACACCAAAGTACAAAAGAATGAAATAAATGTTATTGACACTAATAAGAGACAGAGCTAGATAGTGAACTTGAGCAGTTTTTACTGCAAATACCATGTTCTTCAACATGCACCAAGGTCACCAAGGTCGGTCCAGAAGTACTTTTCATGATGGCGACAGCGTGACCTGGTGCTTCGTGAAACAGTGACACAGCAACTCTGTGTACATACAAATGATCACAGGGCCTGCCTCTGCTTCATAAGATTTTAGCATTCATTTTCACTTTGTCTCAAAGAAACTTGGATTATTTTCATTAAAATAAAAATAGCCGGGCGGTGCCTGTGGCTCAGTGAGTAGGGCACCGATCCCGTATACCGAGGGTGATGGGTTCTAACCCAGCCCTGTCCAAACTGCAACCAAAAAATAGCCAGGCGTCATGGCAGGTGTCTGTAGTCCCTCCCAGCTACTCGGGAGGCTGAGGCAAGAGAATCATCTAAGCCCAAGAGCTGGAGGTTGCTGTGAGCTATGAAACCCCAGTGCTCTACTGAGGGCAACAAAGTGAAACTCTGTCTCTAAAAAAAAACAAAACAAAACAAAACAGTCATTAGTCACTTGACTTTCTTTTGATATAAGTGGAATAAAAAAAAAAAAATCCCTGCTCATGTAGATGAACAAGTCAGAGCCTTTTCTGGACGATCATTAGGAATGTCTCGAGTCCGGCACACCTGGGGTTGAACCCCAGCTGTACGGATTTCAAGCTATACTGATCTTTGCAAGTCACACCCCCTCTTTATGACAGAGTTCCCTCATTCACAAAATGGGAAGAACGGGACCGACCCCAAAAACACTAGAAGGAAATTAGAAAAAGCACAACACATTTGATAAGCGTCCATTATGATTCAGATTCTGTTCCCTGGATTCTAACACACATCCTCTCTCCCTTCAGTGGTTCTGAAGTCAGGATATACCCTGTCAAGTACAGTAGACCCTCTGTAAGTTGACCACCCAAGGGACTAGAACAAACTGCTCAACAACGGAGGTGGGCGACATGAGGAACGAGGCCCACTGTACACACATGTACACGTCTGGTCTACGAAAACTCAGTCAGCTTCAGGAGGTGGTCAATGTAGGAAGGTGGTCAGCAATGGAGGTATTTTATATTGTGGTGCAGTATTCTGTCCCTCCCCAAAGCTGTTAGTACAGCATTAATAAAGCTTCAATCATTGGGGCCAAGAACACATGGAGATCAAAAACTTTCTAATTACAATATAATACCATCATCTCTCATCAATACAGCAAAGGTGTTTGAAAGAAAAGTAGCAGAGACAAAGCCAAATTGGATTCTTACAGGACCACAAACATTTCTGGACCGAGATTTCCAGTGGCCTCATGGCGTTCCAGGAGCCTGCAAACCGCACTGCTCTAAGCAGGCACCATCTTTCACTGGCACTCACCGAATCTAACAAACAGCATATTCTACTATTTTATGTCAGCATGATGGATAGCAGACAAAAATCAGAAACGAACAAAGAGGCGGAGGTCAACCCTAAGAGTTAAAACCAATTATGATACAGCAGAACAACAAAATGTTAGGCGTTCAATAAAAATTGTTCTTTCAATGAAAACTTGAGGGGTAAATGCTTACAGTCGGTTAAAAAGCAAACAAGAAAGCTGACGATATTATTAATTAAAAAGAATCTGCACAGACCAAAAAAAAAAAAAAGAAAGAAAAGGTTGGCAAGAAAATACATCAAAATGATCATAGTTTTAGTGGTGAGGTTTTAATTAATTTCTCTTTCATCCCATATAATCTAGCAGTATCTTTTGAATATCTAGATAAGACTTTTTTTACTTTTCTTCCTCATGATAAACATAAGAATCTTAATAACTATGTACAGCTTGAAAAACTGAGTTAATTTTGATGGTAAGTATATCTTAGAAATAAAAACCAATAAAGAATAATGTATCCCTTGCGATTATAGAGTCACTTATTTAGGGTAGCAGCTCAGTGAGTAGGACACCAGCCCCATATACCGAGGGTGGCAGGTTCAAACCTGGCCCCAACCAAACTGCAACAAAAAATAGCCGAGCGTTGTGGTGGGCGCCTGTAGTCCCAGCTACTTGGGAGGCTGAGGCAAGAGAATTGCCTAAGCCCAAGAACTGGAGGTTGATGTGACCTGTGATGCCACAGCACTCTACCGAGGGCAATAAAGTGAGACCCAGTCTCTAAAAAAATAAATAAATAAAGAGTCATTTATTTATATTCGAAATACATTTATGTAAGGACTGATGTCAGCAACTTTACAGTCACTATACATAGGGCAAAGGACAAGGGGATATACAGAGTTCAGCATTTTACTCAAGACCCTGCCAGGAACAAATGACTCAGTTCGTGACATTTATTTATATTCAAAATAGAGACTTTTCTACGTAGACTTCCATTTCATCTGTAAGAAGGAGAAAGAAATAGACTAGAATGATTACCAAGATCCCGTACAGCTCGTTTTAGTTTTCTATAATTATTCATGTTTTAATAAGCAAAGCCACTGAACTTTGCAGTGACTCAGCATTTATAACCAATAAACTAAAAAAAAAAAAATAGAAAACTATACAAACTACCAACCCCAGTGGCATTAGCGTCCTGTTTCTGCGTGAAGAATGAAACCCAAATGTCACAAGTAGCTTGTAAAAAACTGCCAGGGTGGTGACTAAATTACACACAGTGCAATTCAGAAATGCTTCAGCAAAAGGACTGTCATTTGCTCAGTCATAAAAGCTTTAGTACGATAAATGATAGATTTTATTGAGGAAAGTAAAAAGGAAGACATTTCATCACACTTAAAAAGTTATAACTGTAACCTTAAAAATATAGTTTACAACCTCAAGTTAATATATTCAGTCTACACATTACTTCCTGTGTTTAAGGATTTTGTGCAAGAAAACGGGATCAGTGTGAATAAATCTGCTCCACAGACAGTTTTTATACTCACTTCTGAGATGGGGGACTGTGGAAGTAGCGAATGCATAATATCATGGATCATTATAAGCCGCAAACCCATCCAGAATCAATATTTTTGCTGGCATCTCTGAAATCTCAAACTTTCTAGGTGGGAACTCAATGAAAAATAGAAAACTTGACCCAAGTTATGAAGCTCATCTATACCCATTTCTGTTCTGTGCTAATGACGTTAACACCACATGATCTATAGCCAACGCTTAGGAATGCTGTTCTGGGCTCACGCCTCCTGAATTTCAACACAGTAAAGAAGAATTTGTTGTCCATTGTTACCATTTAACACGGTCCCCAGTTGGTCTGGTACAGACCGATACTGGCATGTGAAAAAGGAGTAAGACTTCATGAAGACACATATTTAAGAAAACCAAAAGCTTATGGAGTAGATGGAACAAAAATTAAGTAGTATTAGAAGTTTTCACTTGCTGTTGCAACTCCAGGAATAGAATGAATCCTTGAAAGCCATTAACAGCACTCACACCCTGCATGGGGTTAGACAAGTTCACGAACTCATTCTAGAAAAAAAATGCTACACTCCTCATTGCTGAATATCACTCTGGTCATCTTCAAAGTACTTCCTCTTGGGAAGCTGCACTCATACCAGCACCTAGTTCAAATAACTCTGGAAGTCTTCTTCTGGAATGGCATTCGCAGCTGTCATTGTACGAGGTCTGACCGTGAAGTTCATGAACTCATCCTAGAAATAGGGTTTTGAAGGCTGGACTAGGTGCTAGGGTCAGTGCATGGCTTCCCAAGGGGAGCAGTTCAAGGGTGATCCCAGTGACATTCAGCCATGAGATACACAGCCCTTTTTCTAGGATGAGTTTGTGAACTTAATTGTCCAGCCTCTTATGGCAGAAGGCACAAAATGATTTCTCTTTGAAAATCATTAACTTAACTCAGGAACTTAAAAATATACATCAAGAACATTAAATATTCCAACCAAATGTCAAGAATGTAATTCTTGGCATCAACGGAGGGAAAAATCGGATGAACCATTAAGTAGGCTCCTGCGGTGGCTTGAATGGCTGTGGTGGGTGGAAAGAGAGGTCCCCCCAGGACCTGTGGATCTGACCTGAACGTGAACCTGTGACCTTATCCAGAAAAAGAGTGTTTGCAGACATAATTAAGTTAAGAATCAGCAACGAGAGCATCCTGGGTTGGGGCTACCTCCAGTGACAGGTGTCCCTGGAAGAGAAAGTGGGGAGACGCACACAGGCAGGGCCGTGTGAAGATGGAGGCAGAGATGGGCCTGAGGGCAGAATACAAGCCATTCATAATTAAGGTTTTTCCTGAACTATGGAAAAAAGCAAATAGGACCCTTTAGAATGTAGTACATTTGTCAATTCTGTTCGACTTTTTAAAACCATAAGCAATGTTAAAACAAGTATTTGTAACTTCTATTAAAAAAAAAAAAGGACAGGGTCGAGGAAGTGGCTCATACCTGTAATCCTAGCAATATGGGACGCTGAAGGCAGGTGGATTCTTAAGCTCAGGAGTTCAAGATCAGCCTGAGCAAGAAGTGAAACCCTGTCTCTAAAAATAGCCAGGTATAGTGGTGAGCACCTGTAGTCCTAGCTACCTGAAAGGCTGAGGCAAGAGAGGATTGCTTGAACCCAAGAGTTTAGGGTGCTGTGAGCTATGATGATGCCATGGCACTCTACCAAGGGTGACAAAGTGAGATTCTGTCTTGAAAAAAAAAAAGACAAAATTTCAAAATGCATAAAAAGCTCTTAGAAGACAATTAAGAAAATAAAATCTCCAATGGAAAAACTGGCATATACCCTCGACAGAAAGTTCAATGAAAGTAAACAGCAATCATCACAACCATATAAGGGAGTATACCACCTCACTCAGGAGAGAAAGGTCAGCAAAAGTAAAAAAAAGATACCAATTAGAGTGGGGAACAAATGTGCTAACATGTTTTATATTCTCAGGGAAACAGCCACTCACAGTTTGCTACAGATCAGTACAGTCACCAGAAGGGCAAAAGAACAGTGCATATAGAATATTTGATCCATTAATTACTCTTCTGGAAATGTATTCTAAAGATATACTGGCTCAGCGCCTGTGGCTCAATCGGCTAGGGCACCAGCCACATACACCTAAGGTGGTGGGTTCGAATCCCCAGCCCAGGCTCACCAAACAACAATGACGGCTGCAACCAAAAAATGGCTGGGCGTTGTGGTGGGCAACTGTGGTCCCAGCTACTTGGGAGGCTGAGGCAGGAGACTTGCTTGAGCCCAGGAGTTGGAGGTTGCTGTGAGCTGTGATGCCATGGCACTCTACCCAGG
>CAUYQV010062010.1:0-35193 GCA_963574575.1 Galagoides demidoff
CCTGGGAGGCTGAGGCAAGAGAATTGTTTAAGCCCAAGAATTTGAAGTTGCTATGAGCTGTAACGCCACAGCCCTCTAACCGAGGGTGACATGGTGAGACTGTATCTCAAAAAAAAAAAAAAAAGAAAGAAAGAAAGAAAAAAGAAAAGAAATACATTTTATAAGGCTATAGCTGACATAGATTGTGATTCCTCTGATGAGGCAGGGCAAAGTAAAGGGAAAATTTTTCTGGAAAGGATTCAGCATTCTAGATACTATTAAGAACATTTATGGGGGATCGGCGCCTGTGGCTCAGTCGGCTGAGGCGCCAGCCACAGACACCTAAGGTGGCAGGTTCGAATCCCCAGCCCAGGCCCGCCAAACAACAATGATGGCTGCAACCAAGAAAAATGGTGGGGCGTTGTGGCGGGCGCCTGTGGTCCCAGCTACTTGGAAGGCAGAGACAGGAGATTCGCTTGAGCCCAGGAGTTGGAGGTTGCTATGAGCTGTGAAGCCATGGCACTCTACCCAGGGGGATAGCTTGAGGCTCCGGCTCAAAAAAAAAAAAGAACATTTATGGGGGGCTCAGGGCCTGTGGTTCAAGTGGCTGAGGGCCACATACAACTAAGGTGGGAGGTTCAAATCCAGCCCGGGCCCACCAAACAACAATGATGGCTGCAACCAAAAAAAAAAAAAATAGCCAGGCATTGTGGTGGGCACCTGTGGTCCCAGCTACCTGGGAGGCAGAGGCAGGACAGTCGCTTGAGCCCAGGAGTTGGAGGTTGCTGTGAGCTGTGATGCCATGGCACTCTACCCAGGGGGATAGCTTGAGGCTCTTTCTCAAAAAAAAAAAAAGGCTTGGCACCTGTGGCTCAATTGGCTAAGGCGCCAGCCACGTACACCTAAGGTGGCAGGTTCGAATCCCCAGCCTGGGCCCGCCAAACAACAATGATGGCTGCAACCAAAAAATGGCCAGCTGTTGTGGCGGGCGCCTGTTGTCCCGGCTACTTGGGAGGCGGAAGCAGGGTACTCACTTGAGCCCAGGAGTTGGAGGTTGCTATGAGCTGTGATGCCATGGCACTCTATCCAGGGGGATAGCTTGAGGCTCTGTCTCAAAAAAAAAAAAAAAGAAAAAGAAAAAAAATGGTGCCAATGACTTGCTCAACACGGGGTTGCCTTCATTTTTTTTTTTTTTTTTTGAGACAGAGCCTCAACCTGTCCCCCTGGGTAGAGTGCCATGGCATCACAGCTCACAGCAACCTCCAACTCCTGGGCTCAAGTGAGTCTCCTGACTCAGCCTCACAGATAGCTGGGACCACAGGTGCCCACCACAATGCTCAGCCATTTTTTTTTGGTTGTAGCCGTCATTGTTGTTTGGTGGGCCCAAGATTTGAACCCGCAACCTTAGGTGTATGTGGCTGGAGCCTTAGCCACTTGAGCCACAGGCGCCGAGCCCACATCCAGCTAATTAAAAAAAAAAAAGTATTTGTAGGGAGGCAACTGTGACTCAAAAGGGTAGGGCGCTGGTCCATAGGCTGGAGGTGGTGGGTTTAAACCAAGACCCGGCAAAAAAAAAAAAAAAAAAAACCTGCAAAAACAATTTATTTGTAGAGGCCAGGCGCAGTGGCTCACACCTATAATCCTAGCACTCTGGGAGGCCAAGGTGGATGGATTGCTTGAGCTCACAAGGTTGAGATTAGCCTGAACAAGAGTGAGACCCTATCTCTACTAAAAATAGAAACTGAGGCAAGAGGATCGCTTGGGCCCAAGAGTTGGATGTTGCTGTGAACTATGATGATGCCATGACACTCTACCCAGGGTGACAGCTTGAGACCCTGTCTCAAAAAAACATAATTTTTTTTTTTCAGTAGAGACAAGATCTTGATATTGCCCAGGTTGGTCTTCAACTCCTATCCTCTAGTGATCTTCCCTATCTCCCAAAGTGCTGGGATTACAGGTATGAGCCACCACACTCCTTGGTTCTAGGAATCTTCCTGTCTCAGCCTCCTCAGTAGCTAGAACTACAGGTGCTTGCCACCATGCCTGGGTAATTTTTCCCCAAAAAAATTTTTTTTGAGACAGTTTCAATTTGTCACTCCCAGTAGAGTGATATGATGTCATAGCTCACATCAACGTCAAACTCTTGGCCTCAAGCAATTCTCTTGCCTCTATCTATTGAGTAGCTGGGACTACAGGCACCTGCCACAGTGCTCAGTTATTTTTAGAGATGGGATCTTGTTCTAGCTCAGGCTGGTCTTGAACTTGAGAGCTCAGGTGATCGACCGACCTCAGCCTTTCAGAGTGCTGGGATAACAGGCATGAGCCACCATACCCAGCCATAATTTTTCAATTTTTGTATGGACAGGGGCCTTGCTCTTGCTCAGGCTGGTCTCAAACTAATGACATCAAACAATTCTCCCATCTTGGCTTCCCATAGTGCTAGGATTAAAGCATAAGTTCTTTTTTGTTTGTTTGTTTTTGTTTTTTTTGAGATGGAGCCTCAAGCTATCCCCCTGGGTAGAGTGCCATGGCATTACAGCTCATAGCAACCTCCAACTCCTGGGCTCAAGCGAGTCTCCTGCCTCCGCCTCCCAAGTAGCTGGGACCACAGGCGCCCGCCACAATGCCTGGCTATTTTTTTTTTTTTTTTTTGGTTGCAGCCATCATTGTTGTTTGGCGGCCCGGGCTGGATTGGAACCCGCCACCTTAGGTATACGTGGCTGGCGCCTTAGCCAACTGAGCCACAGGCGCCGAGCCCACAGCAATACTTTCAAAGTTAACAGTAACCACGTATTTTCTTCTAGGTTACTTTATTTAATACGACTGTTTTCTTACTGCTATTTACCAAACAAAAGTAAAACTATTTTCTGGAATTTTACTAAACATAAAACCCTTTCCAAGTGAAATATAGAGATCCCTCTAGGTATTTTGCTCTTTTTTCCTTCTCTGATGTGAACCTATGACCTGGATGCCACCTTTGATTAAATTGTTAGAAAGCAAGCACCTACTCTGAAAACCACGCACATTCACATGATAGGAACATACTGAGAAAAGAGGACAGTTGCCCAATATGCTACCCCAGGCCAAGGAGCAGTAAATTTGCAGATTATGACTTTTGACCCTAAAGCTTAAGGTTCAATCTACAAGAGCATTTCCCCCAAAGCTGAAAGCTTTAATGCTTCAAGTAAATAAAGCTACCAACCAAAATGGCCGGGCATGTGCACTCGAATTAAAATGACAATTGGTCCTAGCCGGGCGTTGTGGCAGGTGCCTACAGTCCCAACTACTTAGGAGGCTGAGGCAAAATAATCATTTAAGCCCAAGAGTTTGAGATTGCTGTAAGCTGTGATGCCATGGCATTCTACCGAGGGCAATAATATACTAAAACTTTGTCTCAGCTCAGCACCTGTGGCTCAAGCGGCTAAGGCGCTAGCCACATACACCTAAGGTGGTGGGTTCGAATCCAGCCCTGCCTGCCAAAACAACGATGGCTGCAACCAAAAAATAGCCAGGCGTTGTGGCGGGCACCTGTGGTCCCAGCTACTTGGGAGGCTGAGGCAGGAGACTTGCTTGAGCCCAGGAGTGGGAGGTTGCTGTGAGCTGTGATACTATAGCACAGGGGGATGGCTTGAGGCTCTGTCTCAAAAAAACAAACAACTTTGTCTCAAAAACCAAACAAAAAAAAGACAATCAGTCCTACAACGATGACTCTGTTCTAGGGTTGAAGAATAGAATTCTGTTCATTGAACACCCTCACCAGAGAGCTCTACACCAAAATACTAGGAGTAAACAGGGAAGTGTACAGAGATAATACAAATTAAAGCTCTCCTGGCCTAGCATGGTAGCTTGTACCTATAATCCAGAACTTTAGGAGGCCAAGGCTAGAGGATCATTGGAGCCTCAAAGCTCTTCTATACAACCAGGATGTTAACAGTGAATCCCTCCGGGGACAGGGGTTCTTGGGTGGGAGTGGGGGATACTTTTTGTCACTTTGCTTTACATCTTTTAACGTAACAGAAACTTTATATATGGTTCAGCGTCCCACAGCTCAGTAAGTAAGGTGTTGGCCACATACACCAAGGCTGGCTGGTTCGAGCCTGGTCCAGGCCAGCTAAACAACAATGTCAACTATAACCAAAATATAGCTAGGTGTGGTGGGCACCTATAATCCCAGCTGCTCAAGAGGCTGAAGCAAAAGAATCACCTAAGCCCAAGAGTTTGAGGTTACTACACAGTACTCTACCAAGGGTGACAAAGTGAGACTGTCTCATAAAAACAAAACAAACAACAACAAAAAAAACTTTGTATAACTTTATAGCATGCTTACAAGGTATCTCCCAGCCACATATTATAAAAATGCTCTCCAGTAGTACAGAAAAGCTACTCATTAATTGTTAAAATGGATATAATTTACTACCAGAGTTTAGACATTCAATTATGTGTTCATGGTGATTTAGCTGTGTTCTCCCTCAAATAAGCAGCATGTGATCACCATGGTGACTCAGGGCTACTGGCACATTCCACAGGATGTCCAAGTTACCTACAGCATGCTCTTGGAGCTGAGCTGGAAGCTGTTTCAGTTGCACAGCCACGTATTCTTTATTATCACACAAGGAATCAAGAATGCTGTCAGCACCATCCTCCCCAAAATCTGGAGCACTGCTATCCTCGCCTTCAGTTTCATCTAGCACACTAATGTCCATCATGTCAATATTCTGCAAGTTCTCCAGACTTGCTTCCATATCCTCCTGTAAAGAGAAATAAGACACACAGATGACCAGGTGGATCAGAACATGAAGCTGTTGCTATCTCTTCCACTGTGACCCCACATACCTGCCCATCTCTGGAATCTTCTTCTAGGCCATTATCTTCTGTGCCTTCCTCCTCCATCTTTTGTCCTAATTACAGAATAATTGTTCATTCAGATAACATTCAAGTTCTAGCCTCATAGTTTACACACAATCACAGATTTCAGTCTTAGAATACATTAGAGGAGAAATTTTAAGAAGTACCTACTCTTCTATCATAAATATTTTTGTCTGAATTGATGTTATTTATTTATTTAACAAGATTCTCACTTTGTTGCCCAGGCTAGAGTACTATGGCATCAGACTAGTTGACAGCAACCTCAAACTCCTAGGTTTAAGCAATCCTCTTGTATCAACCTCCCAAGTAGCTGGGACTACAGGTGTCCATTACAATGCCCAGCTAATACTTCTATTTTTAGTAGAGAGGGAGTCTTGCTCTGGCTCAGGCTGGTCTCAAACTCCTGAGCTGTCAAGCAATCTTCCTGCTTCAGCCTCCCAGAAGGAGAGATTATAGTCTTTTAAGTAAGCAATCAACAAAGAGGTGGAAATTTAGGATTCTTGTCAAATTATCAAAAAATTTTGTTTTTGCATAAACAATCTAAAAGGTTTTAAGAGATTTCAAACTAAGACAAGTATCAAAAAAGGAAAGGCTAGAAATAGGTATTTTTCAAACCAGCAAAAAGAATGCAAGGCCCAAAGAAATATAACCTAAAATGCATGTTGGGTTAGTAACCAGCTGGCTCTCCCTGCACTCCATTCACTGAAGCAGGCCATCCCCTTTTGTCATTCTTCAGCTCGAGAACTTTTTTTTGGAAGGCAGAAAGGCAAAGGCTGCCACAAAGTCAATGGTCATCCTGAGTTTTGTGAACATAAAAGAACTTTTTAGAGTTATGCTAGGTATTCCCAAGGAGAGGCTGCAGGTGAATAAGAGTGGAAACCTCTACACATAGAAAGAAAATTTCTGGCTTCATATGTATCAAACTTAGGATGTGCACTAAAACGTGTAACAATGATTTCAAGGATAGGTATTTGGTCCATCTAAAAAGTATATAATGGTCTACACATCCCAAAGGAAAACAAATTATGGCACATTTTTTGTTCATATGTTGTTCTTTGATGGAGGGATTGGTGTGTATATAATGTGGCAATGTCTGGAAACCTCTCTGGTTGTCATGACTTAGAGGGATGCTGCTGACATCAAATGGCCAGGGCTACTTGTGTCCCTATAGTACACAGGATATGACCCAGCGAATTACTCAGCCCAAATCCTCAACAGTGCCAAGGCTGAGAAACTGTTCCACAATGCCTTGCAACATTTACAAAATCAGTGCCTTTCTATGTTTTTCTTCTTTTACCATAAACTCAATCAAATGTTGTATGTATAAATATTTATACCTTTTTTTTTTTTGAGACAGAATCTCACTTTGTCACCCTTGGTACAGTGCTGTGGTATTATAGTTCACAGCAACCTCAAACTCTTGGGCTCAAGTGATTCTCTTGCCTCACCCTCACAAGGAGCTGAGACTACAAGGCACACACAACAAGACCCAGCTATTTTTAGAAATGGGGTCCCACTCTTGCTCAGGCTGGTCTTCAACTCCTGAGCTCAAGCAATCCACCCGCCTTGGCCTCTCAAGAGTGTTGGGATTACAGGCGTGAGCCACCTCACCTGGTCTTAAATATTTACACTTTTAAAGAATATTTAAGAAAATGAAAATCCCATGAGGAAAAGAACAAAAAGTACATACTTTCACGAAAGCACATTTTCGTATACAGGTAAGTGTAGGGATGTGTTTGTAAAATATACAGATGGACATTATCAACAAATTATAACAAATTATTGTTACTCTTATAACAATATTATAGGCGTAAATATAATTTTATTTTCACATGCATACTTTTTAAATTTTCCAAATTACATAAAAGTATTATTTTAATAATTTAAAAAAATAAGATAATTCCCTGGCCAAAAATAAAGTAAAATAAAAATAAAAGATAATTAAACATAAAAAATATTAATCTTTGATTAAAAGAGCCAACCAGTATTGTCTGTACCTTAAGAATCTCATTCACCATTGTTATCAACAATTACTCAAGAAATACAGTTTTATCAAGTGTCAGGGACCATGAGCTTAACATTTTATTACTTATTACTCCCAGTAACACAGGTAAATTTTATTATCTGCATTTGACAAATGAGAATTTGGTTCATCTCTAAAGCTGGGACTCAAAATAATCAGATGTACCACTTCCCACTGTATCTAAACATGGCATATCCTTTTAAAATACACTGTCTAAAAAACAGTGCTAATTGCACACAATTTCTAGCCCTCTAAACAGTAGTAGCCTGCAGTGCTGACACAGGATCCAAGCAAACCAAAAAGCTAAGACTGAGCAGACAGGGAGCACCACAATCCCAAACCACCAGGCCTCATCTGACTAAAAGCTGAGGGATGGGAGACACAGATGTAATCCCACATATAACCTAAAGCTTTTAAATTCTTAATTCAAATTCTGATGTTTCAAAATCCACCTACAATTGTTTTCAACAATTGTGCCTATTAGATAAGTTAGGAAATTTACTCATTTACAATGATAATTTTCTTTCAGGAAGTTTGGCTACTTGTCACTTTTGGAAAGGGTTATTGGTGAGTTCCCAGAATTAGTCCAATGTTGAACTAACTGAACACTGTTGCATGGCATTCTGAAAACAAGTAATTCCTCCTAATCTAACACTTTTATATAATTACAGGACATAATTTCAGCCACAGGGGTCTAGTACTTCATTTATGAACCACAGGCCCAGACATCTCCAGAGAACATGACTAGCTCAAGGTAGAACATTGAGATGAACACTGAATGAACTTTGCCTGAGGACCTAGGCCACCAGCTTCATCCCTCTGGTCTGGATTACTTCTTTGAAAAAAGAATGGGAAAGGACCAGAAACCCTTTGAATCCCCACTACAGCAGAGACTACAAACATCTTTGTTTTACAGGAGTAACTATGAGCTAAGCTTTACTGACAAAATGCTAATTCTAAGTAGTTTTGATTTGGCCCATACTTTAATCTAGACATTCAAACAGGTGTTTAGAGCACTCAGCAAAGATTAGTTTTAATGATTCCAAGAGCCAATGACATCTCAATTAGTAAGACTTGAACTTCACAATTTGAAATGAACACCTACATTAAAAAATTTCAAACTGTACACTGTTAAGTAGTTTTTACAAGTATTCAAAAACAGACTTTCAGATGACGGATAACACCTGAACAGAAGACATACTTCTGTTTCCTGCTGTAGACAAGTCTCTCACATAGTATACCTGCTGGGAAGGTCAATGGGTTTAGCTGAAATATGGACAGTTCCAGGAATAGCAAAAACACATCAATGTCTCAAAATTAAATTTTAAGTTCAACTGCAACTTAACTAAAAATTTAACCTTTCAAAACAGAGGCAGCGTTTCAAACCATTAGATGTGTTTATGGAAAAGTAGTTCTAGGAAAAGCCATTTAAAAAGCCCCAAAAATTATTAAAAATGCTACTTCTTTCTTACTTTCTAAGCAGCTATCCTCTACTGCCTGAATTTAGCACTTCCTCAGATGAATGGATTATGTACAGTTGTGAAAATTTCTGTATAGTATCCTTTAAAAATAAGCCCACTGGACAAGAGTCTCAAATTACACTGTCCTTATCACTGTAAAATCTAATAAGGAGGCCAATAATAATTAGGATAGCTAAGGTTTCAAAGTTTTATGCAATTTAAATGTCTCCAAAAATAACTGGCATCAACCATAAAAGAATGAAGTACCAACACACATTGCAACAGGGATAAACCCTGAAACACTTAAAAGCTGACACAGAAGACCACGTATTGTATGATTCCATCTATATGAAATGTCCAAAACAGGCAAGTCTGTGACTGGGAAAGAGGAGTTAACTACTAATGGGGACAAAGTTTCCATCTGAGATGATGAAAATCTGGAATTAGATAGTGGTGGTATGGCTGCACAGCCTTGTGAGTATGCTAAAACTGAATTGTACAATTTAATCAGGTGAATTTATCCGTTTATGACTGTGTCTTAATTAAAAAAAAGAAAAAACAGGTTTGGTGCCCATAGCTCAGTGGTTAGAGCACCGGTCACATGCACCAGGGCTGGTGGGTTCAAACCTGTCCAGGGCCTGCTAAACAACAATGATGACAATAACAAACAAGAAAAATAGCTGGGCGTTGTGATGGGCACCTGTAGTCCCAGCTACTTGGGAGGCTGAGGCAAGAGAATCACTTAAGCCCAAGAGTTTGAGGTTGCTGTGAGCTGTGACGCCACAGCACTCTACTAAGGGTGATACAGTGAGACTCTGTCTCAAACAAAAAAAAAACCCCAAAACACATACTAGGGGCCAGGTACAGTGGTGTAATCCTAGCACTTGGGAGACAAAGACAGCAGGATCACTTGAAACCAGGAGTTTGAAACCAGCCCGAGAAACACAGCAAAACCCCCATCTCTACAAAAAAATAGAAAAATTAGCTGAGCTTTGTGGCACATGCCTATAGGTTAACTGGGAGGCTGAGGCAGGAGGATAACTTGTGTTTAGGTTGCAATAATCTATAATGACGCCACTACAGTCTACCCCAGGGGTCCTCGAACTTTTTAAACAGGGGGCCAGTTCACTGTCCCTCAGACCATTGGAAGGCTGGACTGCGGGCCCCAGGACAAGCTGCCTGCTAAGCAAGACAGGCAGCAGTGGCAAAAATACCTGGCAGGCCAGATAAATGTCCTAGGCAGCTGCATGTGGCCCACGGACCATAATTTGAGAACGCCTGGTCTACCCCCTGCAATAGAGCAAAACCTGATCTCAAAAAATACTACTACTACTAACACCAGTAAAATGTAGGCTTAATGCAAATACTGCAACAACCTATTCTGGATCCTAGAAAAACCGGGTTCTATTTGGTCTTCAGTTGGTATCATTTTCCTTGGGTTAATACCTATTTTTTGAACCAGGAAGGAAGCCAAGCAGGTGTATTTAGTTTCTCAGGCAAGGGGGGCAGCTTTAAGAGTATGCCTTTCTCTACTTCATTTTTAACCCCAATTGAAGTGTTTTTAGTGTATTTTAATTTTATTTGGCACAAATACAGGGTGTCTCAAAGGTTACCACACAAAATATTTACAAATATTCTCTAGCGTGTTGGCTTCTCCCTTGTAAAATTTTGTAATGAATATTTTGTAAATAAAGGTATATTTAGCTTCAATTTCCCTTTTACCCTATGTGTATGGTGACCTCTGGGACACCCTATATATTTCTACCCTACTCCCTTTATTCAGCTACTTTTTAGGTGGTGAAAAGCAAGTCTAATTCTTTGGGGGAGGGAGGACACTGAGGGACAGAGCTGTTCTCCAGGCCTAGTGGGCTGGAGTAGTAGTACAAGCCATGTTTCTCTAAGTTCTCTAGAAATTCAAGCTTCAAGTAGCAAAAACCGTAAGTGGATACCTTTAGTACATCTCTTTGTTGTCTTCTTGCCTGTGGCCTCTAACTCCAAGCCAATATCATCAGGATCTTGCCCTTCCTCCTTAACTGCCTGTTAAGAAGAAATGAATTTTTAAAATGTTATTAAGATGAGGCATGGCACACACTGTTCTTTGTAAGTTACAACTTCTCAGTGAACAAAGGCAAACCCCTCCTTGCAAACAGCAACTTTGGTTCTGCTAATCTGGGCTGCAAGACCAAAATGTACAGGATGAGCCCAGCACAGTGTAGTTCTCTTTGGGCCCAAAGCCTGAAAGATGAAGCAAAGGAAGAGAGACTATGAGCCAGTTGTGAACTGGGGTCAATGATCAGCTCCAAAACAGGGCACCAATCTCAACACTGCCTAACCTTCCACTGTGAAGTTACACAACATCAAATAATACCAGAAAGGTCAAGCAGCATGCAGCCCTGGTAGCAAGGGAGGGTTGGTGGTTCCACTCAACAGGTCTTTGAACATGTGTTCCACTTGTGTAACACAGGACTAGGCACTCACAAGGTCCCCACTGTCACAGAGCTTGTCCCAGTTGGGAAGACTGGTGATCTCCCTGGATATAGACGTGTGACAAGTACTGCAAAGTAATGCAGGCGTGTACGGCACAACTTTTGAGTGCGGGACACAACCACAAGATGGACTCTACCTAACAAATTCAAATATCGTGAACTGGCTGTACCCTCACATTAACCTGAAATTTAAAAAAAATATATATCGCAAAGTGGAGTGTGAACACAGGATAGTACTACAGACAAAAACGAGGTGCAGCAGCACTTCAGGTAGAGTATTCAGAAAGGCGACTTCTCAAACACAAGTAAATAACAAGGCGCTAGCCGCGGGGAAGCTCTGGGGACCAGGAGTTGGTGGTGCTCAGGAAGTGCAAAGGCCCCGGGGCAGCAACAAGCACCGCCCCCTTTACTGTACGTTCTCAGGTGCTCCTCAGATACCCATTCTTCGGAAAAGGAAACCGAGCAAGTTAGAGAAAAGCACCTGCCCAAGGTCACGGAGACAGGTCCGGAAAGGGTGCTCCGCTCCCGGGGAGAAGTTCAGGAGCTTGGCAGCCAAGACTATACTTTAAGCGCACACAGGAGAATGACTGGAAGGCGAATTAGAAGCAAAACACAGAGAGGGGCGGTGACTAGCCAAGGTCACACAGCCGGCCCCTGTGGCGTCCGACAGCTCGGGCCCGGGTCCGCTAAGAAGGGGACGCGCCGTTGGCGCCCCAGGCCCGGGAGCTAAGGTGACAGGTCCGCGGTGAGGCGTGCCCAAACCCACTGCGCCAGCCCGGAACCTCGGGCCGCCTCACCTTCTTAAGCCGCTCCATCAGGACGCTCTTGTTGCCGCCAGTGTCCAGGTTCCGCTTCTTCAGCTCCGCCCGCAGGTCGATCACCCGCAGTTCACTGAGCCGCCGCGTCCCGGTCTCCAAAGCGCCCGAGCCGAGAGCGGCCGTGCCAGGGCCCGAGTCACCCGACCCTGCCAGAGTCTCCGCCATCCTCACTTTCCCGTCTTCGCCACCGCCTCCGCTCCACACCGCCGGCGGCTGTAGCGGCTCTGAGCACAAAATGGCGCCGTCTGAGAGGAAAACGCACTGGCTTCCTCCCGCCCCGCTTTGCGGCCACGCACGCGCAGCACCCTCGCGGGCGTTCCAAGCAGCAGGCGCGCTCGCGCGTCGACCAACCGCACGTTCATCGCCAAAACGCGCAGGCGCTGTATCTACAGTACGCATGTGTCTGGGACGTCCGAGTCCGGAGGCCTTCAAGGCGTAACGCGCCTGCGTACATCCTTCGCGAGGGTCTCACTACGCAAGTGCAAAGGCGAACGAGCGGGTCGGCCCTTCGCCGGGTGCGCCTGCGCAGAAACGAGGCGCGCCGGGGCGGCTGGAGCGGTTCCCTCGCAGGCGGCGCCATTTTGTGCTAGGATCCGAGATAAAACCGGCCCGGTTCTGTGTAAAGGGGGCGGCGGAACCAGGGTCCCTGGAATGGCGGAGACTCTGTCAGGCCTAGGAGATTCGGGTGCGCCGGGCGCAGCGGCTCTGAGTTCCGCCTCGTCGGAGACCGGGACGCGGCGCCTCAGCGACCTGCGGGTGATCGATCTGCGGGCGGAGCTGAGAAAACGGAATCTGGACTCGAGCGGCAACAAGAGTGTTTTGATGGAGCGGCTGAAAAAGGTGGAGCCGGGGCCCGAGGGTAGGAGCCGGGGTGGGTCAGAATTTTTCGCCGTTGCAACGCCAGTTCCCCGGCCCCTGGCCCTCGGGTCAGTTCCCGGCCTTGTTCACGGCCTGCCGGGCCTGGCGCGCGCGTCTCCCCGCTCCTCCCAGGCCCCGGGGAACTGGGAGACCGGCCAGACCCGAGTTCAAAACCTGACGCCGACCTAGGGATAGGAGAGGGAAAAGGGGGCGCGGACCGAACAAGTCGACGCGGTCAGCGGCTCCCGGTGACGGGTGACAGGGCCTTGGGCGGAGGATTCTCCTCTCCGTGTCCAGTCCCAGCCTCTGTAATCGGACGGCGGACCCTGAAACTCACTGCTCGGGTGACGTGAAAGGCCTCGGCCAAGGTCACAAGGCCGGAGACAGGCAGCGTCGGGGTTTGGACCCTGGCCGTCCGTTCTTAATTCGGTCCCTGGTTTTCTCTGGGAAGATGCTCCCAGACCCGTTGGGAGTAAGGGTGGGGGGCTAATTCGCCAAGCAAACGCCTAAAGAAAATACTCAAAGGAAAAACGATCCTTTTTCATTTTTTAACTATTTTCTAGTACTAGCCTCGGAGAAGTAACGTGTCAGGAAGAAAAAGCATTAGCGGCAGCGATCAGAAATGTCAAATAATGTTAAGACTCGGGGAGGACTTTTAAAAACCGGCTTCTGGACTCCATTCACCAAGAGGCAGGCAGAGAGTGGGCTTCCCTGATCGGTGTGTCTGGACTCTTGGGGCTCTCTATGCCAAGTGACCTGATCTTGGGCATGAGAGACTTTTAACTCCTTCGGAGTTTGTTCCTTTATAAAAAGAAGAAAGCGGTAGCGTTTGAGGATTATTTAAGGTTGCCTGGAACAGGCTTGGCGTGCTGCCTAGGCGCCTGTAAACAGAATTGTTGCTATCACGATTCACTTTCCCTCTCTATGCTACCACGATTCACTTTCCCTCTCTATGCTGCCACCATTTGTCATTTCCAGGTCCGCGGCTTTAACCTTACTTTGGGGGATCCATTTGAAAAGCGCTGAGTCAACGCTTAGCCACCTTCTGCTTCTCCCACGATTTCCTTATTCCTATTGGTTTCTTCGCCTTTCTCTGATACAGCTACTTCTGTGTTGAGACTCTTCCATGTAATTTTTCAGCCTGGCCACCTAATCGGCAGCCCCTGCAGTTGGTGGGACTGGTAACTGACTCATCCGCCTTCCTGGCTCCCAAACAACCGAAGGTGGAGCCTTTCTTGTTAATTACTATTGGGAGGAAGTAGAGATTGCTTTCTGTTAGGTTCAAGCATAGATAGTCAACTTGCTCAGTCACTTGGGTTTTTAAAAACTCAAGCTTGTGTTCTTTCACTATGGATACTAGCTTTCTTTTACTCAGGCAGGCAGGAAGCTGCTTGATGTGGACATTTACCTGGAGAAATGCAGGGAGAGTGGGGATTGGTGCTGGTCTCTGTTGTTAGTCACCAGGGCATATCATCAACCAAACCCAACAGAGGGGTTTTACCTTTCCCTACTCCTAAACAGTTCATAGGCATGCACATCTGCTTAGATGACATGGAACTTTCCTGAGGGGCTGGTTGACTTCAGGAATCCTCAGTTATTGTCATCTCGAGACCATAAATTCATTCCTTCTCCCTCTTTTCAATTTCTTAGGAATGTGGTCCTAAAACACAAGTGCCATTAACTTATATGCCCCTCTGCTATCTTGTCCAAGCAAGTGTGGAACTATCTCTTTCTCTGTCATTTCTACCATCCAGGTGGTGTCTCTTTCTTAGTTTTTTTTTTTTGTCGATGAGGGTTAAAAAGCAAGCAGTGGGAATGGGATGCTTTCTGTCTGGGGCATTTTTTCTATTTTCCTGTTAATGTTTCAGAATTTTTTGCCCCCAGGAAGCGCATGAAGAACTTTGTGGTTGTGCTTTCCCTTTATCCTAATCCAGAACTCCCAGTTTCTCTGCTGGCTTCCCAGAGAAGGGGAGATTTTCTTTGCTGGTAGTACAGAGTAGGTGTGTAACTCTTAGATTCAGTTCTAAATTCAAACTTACCAAGCTGGGAAACATTGAGACTTTGAAACTCTACAAATAAAACACAATATTTGGGAGGAATGGATTTAAAGCAAACTTGTGCTCACAGAATAGTAAAGATTGAAAAAGTTAGCAGTAGAACTAAACTTGAAGCCCACTTTCTGGGGATGGCATCATCATTGACATGTTCAGCATTGATTTGCAGAGTGCCTAAGTGATGCCAGGCATTGTGCTGAGTCTGGGGGCTATTCAAGTGAATGACAAATTCTTGGGATGGGAGGCAGGATTTCCCTAGAAATTTCTACAGTCCTATGTGGCTAAGTCACCTAGTGGTTGAAAGTAAGGCGTTGGGTATCAGTTGTGGATGTATGTGAAATGATGGTATTTGGATGAAGCAATGCATGTCATGTCCAGTCCCATGCCTGTCACAGTAGGAACTCAGCCAATGAGTAGTAGCATTTATCCAGACAGTACTCAGTATAAGTATGGCATGGAGAGGTCACTGGAGACTTAAACAGCATGGGGCTGGGTAAAGTCATAGGAAATTGGAATGTTTCCCTTTTTGAGCACTTTGGTCCCAGGAATAGGATGAACTAGATAAACCTAATATTTGTTAAATGCTTGCTTTATGTGGATAATAGGTTCCACATGTTCGAGAGGAAATAACAAACTAAAGCAAAGCTGCTTAAGAGAGGGTACATGTGAAATTTACTAAGTATAGACTATAAATGTCTTAACACAATAACTAAGAAAATGCAGTAAAGGTTATGTTAACCAGTTTGATGAAAATAGTTCAAATTGCACATAAAACCAGCACATTATATATACTCCATGATTGCATTAATATATGATTTAATTAAAAAAAAAAAAAAAAGACTGGCCGAGATGTCCATGTCTGGGGTGCATATCCAAAAAAGAAAAGGAAAAAAGACCACACAGCTAAGAATTGTTTGGGTTAAACAAGAGAACAAATAAGGGTGGTTTAGATGCCCTGTGGGATAAAAGCATTTTCAGATCAGCAGTAGCTATATGCTGTAAAAGATGTATTTCCATTCTGACCTGAAACTTCTATGAAAGTCAGCCTGTGTGCTGACTTTTGTGGTCAACTTTACATTTCCTTTCTCTTTAGGCAATTGAAGATGAAGGTGGTAATCCTGATGAAATTGAAATAACCTCGGAAGGAAACAAGAAAACATCAAAGAGGTCCAGCAAAGGTATTGTGAGTTTTACAAGCATGTCTAATGTTAAGACACTTTCTATGAAACTACTTCTTTGCTAATGTTCCTTATTTACTTGTCTATGTTTGAACTGTGCACTACCCTGTGAATCCAAAGCCTCATTGCTCTTGCATTTTCTTTCATAATCTCTACTGTGTTTTGTTACCTTAGTTCCAGCAGAGGATGGAAGGGGTATTTGCCCCTTTTTTTCGTTTTCTTTTTTTTTTTTTTCTTTCTTTCTTTTTGAGACAGTCTCACTTTGTTGCCCTGGGCAGAGTGCTATGGCATCATAAATCACAACAACCTCAAACTCTTAGGCTTAAGCAATTCTTTTGCCTCAGCCCCCCCCCCCCCCAAGTAATTGGGACTACAGGCACCTGCCACAACACCTGGCTATTTTTTCTTTTTTCTAGGGACAGGATCTCATTCTGGCTCAAGATGGTCTCCAGCTCTTGAGCTCAGGCATATCCACCCACCTGGGCCTCCCAGAGTGCTAGGACTACAGACCTTTATTGATTTTTCTCTATACATTGTCAGTACTTGTTTATCCAGACCCTTAACTTTTTTAAATAAAGGGCACTGAAGACTGTTTGAGTCTCCTACTGCTCTGCCTTGCAGGAAATAAGTTCTCTTTTAAACACCACCTGGCTAAAACAATTGTCACTCAATATAGAGGTTTCTTTTAAAAACCTCCTACAGAGTAAAAGTCACATTCCATGTGATAATAATGACCGCCACCATATTAACCCAAATCTCTCTTTCTTATCCCCCACTCCCACACCCTGTGCTTTAGTCAGGCCCCATACATGTGATTCACTTTGTTGGCCTTCTGTGCCTTCCCTTATGCGCTCCACCTACCCTTCTTCCCCATCTGTCTGCATTCGAGGCCTAGTTTATCTCATCCCATCCATAGCAGCTCAGCTCTCTTTTAACTCCTCTGCACTCCCATCACCTAGTTCCTTATACTCTGATTTAATATTTATGTTGTCCCACCTTCTTCATGACTACATTGTTATGTCTCGCTTATGTTTTTCCTCAATAGTTTGTCTCAGTAACTTAGACCTACTATTTTAAGAGTGAATCAGCCAAAGTGGGCATTTGAACCATCTTGGGACAGAGAGTTTTCTAAAATTTTGGAGTATTTGCATATATGTAACAAGATATCTTGGGAATAGGACCCCTATGTAAACATGAAATTCATTTATGTTTCATATGCTCCTTTTATATATACCTGGATAGTGATTTTATAGTGGGTTTGTGTGTGTGTGTGTGTGTGTAGGGAGAACAGTTTTACTCTGTCATCTCATCTAGAATGCAGTAGTGTCATAATTCACTGTAGTGCAACTTTGTGAAATTCATTTATGTTTCATATGCTCCTTTTATACATACCTGGATAGTGATTTTATAGTGTTTTTGTGTGTGTGTGTGTGTGTGTGTGTGTGTGTGTGGAGGGAGAACAGTTTTACTCTGTCATCTGGTCTAGAATGCAGTGGTGTCATCATAATTCACTGCAGTGCAACTTCCAGCTCCTAGGCTGAGGTAATCCCCCTGCCTCAGCTTTCTGAGTAGCTAGGAGCACAGGTGTGTGCTACTATGCTCTGCTAATTTTTCTGTGTTTTGTAGAGATGAGTGTCTTGGACTCCTAACCTCAAGTGATCCTCTTTCTCAGCCTGGAAAAAAGCTAGGATTACAGGCCTGATCCACCTTGTCTGGCCCAAGGGATAGGGCTTTTTATTTTGAAGTAGCTATTAACAAATAACTCTCCTAATAGGCTATGCTGATTAATATCCCTACCAACAGTGGATAGTAGTACCTATTTATTCAATTCACTTACCATCTAGTATTATTTTATCTTTATAAATGTTGTCTGTTGTATAGAAGAAAAGTACTATAATTCACTGTATTCATCTGCATTTTTCTGTAGGTAAAATTTTTCTTTGTATTACTTAACAGATTAGACAGTTTCTGGTAATTGGCCATTTGTATTTTCTGAATTGCCTTTTCCTGTTCTTGGCCCATTTTTTCTGCTGTTTTATTGAATTATAAGGGCTCTTTTTATATAAAATGTTGCAATTTTTTTTTCCTCAATCTGTCATTTGACTTGTTTGTGGTGGTGTTGTCATTACAGGCTTAGTTTTTCATATGGGTGGTGCTAGCAATCTATTCTATGTGACTTCTAGATGTTATGTTGTCTTAAAGGACACTCTTTTGTTTTAAAATTATAAAAAATAGAGTAGTATTTATGGTTTTAGTTTTACATTTGGATATTCATTTAGAGATGTTTTTGCATACTGTGTGAGGTAGATAGGGATTGAAATAAGAAAGATTTCTGTTATCATAAAGATTGCTACTGCCCCTTCCCAGTTACCCATTCCACCTCAGCAGAAATAAGAAGCGCTATTTTAATTACTTGCATTGAACATTGGTTTTGTCTTTTCTAGAACTTCATATAAAATGGAATCATGTCATACAAACTATTTTATGTCTTGTCTTTTTTGTTTGGTTTCACTTTTGAGGGGACTCAGTGTAATTAGTTTTACTCCACAGCGTTCTACCTTTTGATACTTGATAGGGCAGGTCTATAAATTTTATGAATTATTTTCAACTACTTGATCATTAGATTTTATCAAGACTTCAACTGAAAGTTGAATGAACTCAAAATGGTTTAGAAATCTACAAAACAGAACTCAAGCAATCTCAGCATACCTCCAAGATAGTTTTATACTAATAGTGGTTTAGCAGAATCATCTAATATAGGGTTATCCAAAAGTCACCATACTGAGGAGAGGACAGGAAATTGTAGCTAAATGTACCTTTATTTACAACTATTCATGAGAATTTTTATAAAGAAGTTGACAACACGTAGAGAATATTTTGTATAATTATTAGTAAAGTAATTTCACTGTAATGGCATTTATATGCAAAGTACAAATTAATGGAATGTTTTATGGTGTTTGAAAATTTTTTGTTGGCATGTTTGCTTTTTCAAGTATTACCTAATCTTGGGCAGCTGTTTTTTTTGTTTTTGTGTTTTGACATTTTCCTATGTAAGAAAATTGCAGGAATAATACAGAGAATTCCTGTGTATCTTTTACCCAGATCCTTAAAATATTAGCGTTTTACTGCATTTGCTTTATCTTTTTCTCTCTATATATCTTTTTTTCTGAACTCTTTGTTAGTAATAAGTTGTAAGGTGTGTGCCCCTTTGTCCTACATATATAGTGTTGGCTAAAAGCAAGGACATTACATAACCATAGTTATCAAAATCAAGAAATTAGCATTGATACAATACTGTTACCTAATCTTAGGCCTTATTTAGGTTTATTTTGTTGTCTGTTTTTCAATTTGAATTATTTAGGGTTTTCTTCCCTATGATTAAGATCAAGTTAAAAATTTGGTCAGTAATATCACTGGAAGTGCTATATTATATCCTCAGTATATCCTATCCAGAGGCCCATGCTGTCGATTTGAGCCCCACAGGCCATATTAACTGACTTAAAGTGGTGTTGGCCAGATGTCTGCACTGGGAGTTTACTATCTTCCCCTTTGTGATTATAGCTATGGGGTGAGACTGAGGAAATACCCTATTCATCTGCCCTTAGTCACAAGAACACTAATGTCCAGTTATTTATTATGATGATTGCCAAATGGTGATTTTCGATTAATAATGTCTGTTTATTACTTGGCTTACTACTTTAAAGGAATAGCTTGCCCTTCCCTCCCACTTGCCAGTGTGAACTCAGATTCTTATTTTATTCCAACTGGTCCAGAAGCCTTTATTTTTATCTATAATGATAGCAAAACTGTCCCAGCAGGATGACTCCAGTGTTGATTCTGCCTATCCACATCATTCTCTGAGTACTTTACTTTCTGGAACAGGAGAGTACTTAGTATTATCTTGTACTTTTCTTCCTCCATCGCTAGAGGAGGAGTGCTTTCAGGTCCTCTGGTTCCCTTTTAAGGAGAATGGTATTACAAACCAAGATCTGAGCACTTAGATACATTCTTTGCTACTGGGATGTCAATTCCGAGGCCAGTGCTGGGTTTGTAAAGTGCACTGGGCTGAGTGTGCCTCAGGAAATTAAATACTGTTAAAGCAATCAAAAGCAAGCCAAAGACCACTGAAAAAATAAAGCAATGGCTAATATGAACAGTCCATTTGCTGGACTTGCTGTCTAGTTATAGTTAGTTATTGCTTGGTTCCCCTGGATTTTGAGGTGGCAGTTGTATCATCAACAAATCAAAGTAAGATAGTGCCAGGTGGGCATTAAAGTATATGTAGTATTCTTAAAATAGTAAATACAGCTAATAGGAAATATTCAAGACCTGTTATATAACTAATTAGAAAAAGTTTTTCTAGATGTGATGACTTCTTGTCAGGAAGTCGTTGATTGGTAACGTGTTCTTAAAATAATCTAAAATGAAAACACATGAGAATAACTAAAACTTAGGTGAGGAAACAGGAATTTTCTCCAGTTTTGATGATAAGAAAATTTGTGGATTTGTTCATTTAAAAGGTAGCGATAAGGATTTTTTTTTTTGTGCTATGGTGTCATAGCTCACAGCAACCTCACGCTCTTGGGCTTAAGCAATTCTCTTGCCTCAGCCTCCCAAACAACAATGACCTACAACCAAAAAATAGCCTGGTGTTGTGGCAGGCGCCTGTAGTTCCACCTACTTGGGAGGTGGAGGCAGGAGAATCACTTGAGCCCAGGAGTTGGAGCTTGCTGTGAGCTGTGATCCCACAGCACCTAGGGCGATAGCTTGAGGCTCTGTCTCAAAAAAAAAAAAAAAAAAAAAAAATTCCTCTAAATCAATAAGGAAAATAGATAGCTTGGTCAACAAAGAGCAGAGATCAAAGAGGCAAGTCATAGATAAAAGAAAAAATAAACATGACCTTTACACACCAAAAAGATTCTCTCACTGAGAGAAGGCAAATAAAAATAATGAGATAACATTTTTGCCTAGCAAAGTAGTAAAAATGTACAAAATTCTTAATATCCCACATTGTCAAGGGTCTGGGGAGATGGGTGGGTGTTGGAAGTGGTAAATCAAGTACAACAAGTACGGCCTTTTGTGAGGACAGCCAAACTCTGTTACAGTCAGAGAGAGGAATAAAAGATGGAGATGGAGCTATGTAAAATATGTGAAGATACTCTGAGGCCTGCTACTGAATAACAAAAACAAGTTACAGAAGGTATTGACAATATGATTTAATTTCTATAATAAGTTTATTTCTCTGTGTATAATATATGTATGTAAAGACCCAAAAATCTCTTATTAAACTTGCCTTCAAATAAAAACAAAAAAAGACCCAAGAAAATGTCCTTTAAGAACCTCCAAGCTGGTAATAATGGTTCTGGCACCTTGAGTGTTGTCGTGCCATCGTAGCTCACAGCAATGTCAAATTCTGGGACTCCAGCAATCCTCTTGTCTCAGCCTCCCAAGTCTAGGACTGCTTGGTGCCCACCATGACTCTCAGCTACTTTTTTTATTTTTAGTAGAATTGAGGTCTCACTTTTGCTCAGACTGGTCTTGAATTCCTGAGTTCAAGTGATCCGCCCACCTTGGCCTCCCAGAGTGTTAGCATTATAGGTGTGAGTCCTTCTATTGGGCCACTGGTTGCTTTTTTTTTTTAAGAGAAAGAGTCTCACTTTGTTACCCTCAGTAGAGTGCCGTGGCATTACAGCTCAAAGTAACCTTACACCGCTGGGATTAGGCACTTCTCTTGCCTCAGCCTCCTGAGTAGCTGGGACTACAGGCACCCGCCAGAACACCCAGCTTTTTTTTTGTTGTTGTAATTTGGCCGGGGCTGGGTTCAAACCCACCACACTCAGCGCCCTACCCACTGAACCACTAGGCGCTGCCCTAGTGGTTGCCTCTTAAGAGGACAGTAGGGAAGAGGGAAACTGGCTTTTTACTTTATATACATATGAGGCTTTCTTTCTTTCTTTCTTTCTTTATTTTTGGGGGCAGAGTCTTACTATGTTGCTCTCAGTAGACTGCTGTGGTGTCACAGCTCACAGCAACCTCAAACTCTTGGGCTTCAGGGGTCCTCAAACTTTTTAAACAGGGGGTCAGTTCATTGTCCCTCATACTGTTGGAGGGCCGCACTGCGGGCCCCGGGAGAAGTCTAAGCAGGACAGGCAGCTGCGGCAAAAACACCAGGCAGGCCGAATAAATGTCCTAGGCAGGCCGTAGTTTGAGGACACCTGCTGTAAACATACATTTTGTTTCTCAACAAACTTTGTTTCATGCTTGCCTTAAAATAATAAAAATATAAAGTCTAAATTATTGTAAAAATGGTTGATAAGGTTTAGAATTTTTGTCTTTTTGCCCTGTGTGTTGCAAGATTAGTTGTATTTATTTGTTTTGAGACATAGTCTCACTCTGTGCTATGGCATCATAGCTCACAGCAACCTCAAACTCTTAGGCTCAAGTGATCCTCTTGCATCAGCCTCCTGAGTATTTGAGACTACAGGTGTCTGCCACAACACCGGGATAGTTTTTCATAGAGATGGAGTTTTGCTCTTGCTCAGACTGGACAAGATTTGTTATAAACTATTTTTTTAATATTACTTGAAGCAGTACTTAGTAGCCTTAAGAAATTGATCTTACTTACATTGGGGAAAAGGCCTAGCAGGAGGTGGTTTTCTGAAGGTTCTGTGGCTGATGAACTTCTCTCCTGTGTCAGGCTCAGTGCCTGTGGCTCAAGCAGCTAAGGCGCCAGCCACATACACCTGAGCTGGCAGGTTCAAATCTAGCCCGGGCCCGCCAAACAACAATGACTGCTGCAACCAAAAAATAGACAGGCGCTGTGGCGAGTGCCTGTGGTCCCAGCTACTTGGGAGGCGGAGGCAGGAGACTCGCTTGAGCCCAGGAGTTGAAGGTTGCTGTGAGTTGTGATGCCATACCACTTGAGAACAGCTTGAGGCTCTGTCTCAAAAAAAAAGAAAGAAAGAAAGAAAGAAACTGAGCATCGCCTTCTTGCTAAAGGGGCTATGGAAAGCTATGTCTCTAGCAATTGCTATAAACACATAACTATGCTACACTACACCTTGCGTTTGAGACAGTTTTCAGTATGTTTTATGTGGTTTATATATATGTCTTTATTTATCACATTGAAAATAGCACTGTAGGGCTGGGTGCCATGGCTCACACCTATAATCATAACACTCTGGAAGGCCAAGGCGGGTTGATTGCTTGAGCTCAGGAGTTTAAGACCAGCCTGATCCAGAACGAGACCCTGTCTCTAAAAATAGCTGGGTGTGTGGTGGCCACCTATAGTCCCAGCTACTTGAGAGGCTGAGGCAAGAGAATCACATGAGCCCTAGAGTTTGAGGTTGCTGTGAGCTATGATGCCATGGCACTCTACCAAGGGTAACAAAAATGAAACTCTATTTCAAAAAAGAAAAGAAATTAGTGTAATTTTAGCAAGCCTGCTCTTAATACCCAAAATTTTATTTTTACCGTAAAATTATATATATATTTTTTGAGTTAGTCTCTATTGCCCTTGGTAGAGTGTCATGGCATTGTAGCTCACCGCATCCTCAAACTCTTGGGTTTGAGCAATCCTCTTGCCTCAGCTTCCCTAGTAGCTGAGACTACAGACATGCACCACCATACCCAGCTTATTTTACTACTTAGTAGAACTGGGGTCTTGCTTTTGCTAAGGCTGGTAGCCATAAATTTTTGTTAAGGCTAATGATTTCTATTTTTGTTTCAGTTCTGTTATTTCTAGTATCATTTATATTCTTCTATTTTCTGCTAATTTTATTGTTTGTATAAATAAAGGCAAATGGCAATGTGAATATTGCTATGTGGATGAAAGCGCTACTGTGCCTGCCCTGTGAACTGTTGGCAGATTGTATATGTTATAAAATAAATGATTGATTAGCAAGAAAAATTAAGAGGTTGAGCAAGGGAGTTGGGGAAAATGATTTGTTTTTCAAAGCATATAGTCATTGAAATAATGTGTAACTAAAAAGGCATCTAATCTTTTAAAGTTTTTCATAATTTTTCATAACATTGGGTTAACCTCTTTTTTTTTTTTTTTTTTTGAGACAGAGTCTCACTTTGTCGCCCTTGGTGGTGTCACAGCTCAGAGCAACCTCCAACTCCTGGACTTAGGCGATTCTCTTGCCTCAGCCTCCCGAGTAGCTGGGACTACAGGCACCTGCCACAATGCCTGGCTATTTTTTTGTTGCAGTTTGGCCCGGGCCGGGTTTGAACCCGCCACCCTTAGTGTATGGGACCAGTGCCCTACCCACTGAGCCACAGGCACCTGCTGGGTTAACCTCAAGAAAAACCTGGTGTTAGGATGGACACAGTTGTTCACACCTGTAATCCCAGCACTTTGGGAAGCCAGAGTGGGAGGATCACCTGAGGGTAGGAGTTTGAGGCTGAAGTGAGCTGTGATCAGGCCACTGTACTCCATCTAGCCTTCCAGCCTGTGCAACAGAGGAGGACTCTGTCTCTACTATTAAAAAAAAGAAGAAGAAAAAGCAAACCTATAGTTAAACCATTTCTTCCACTTTGCTTTAGTTTTTTTTTTCTTTCAATTAATCTCAGTATTTTATTTTTAGGAAACGATTTTGTGATATAACTAAGCTAGAACAAAAACAGATGATTGGGAGAGAATAGAAACATTAAGTAATCTCAGACATAGTCAAGAGTGTAATACTGAGGAAGGACAACATTTCAATTGGTAGGGGGGAATGTCTGTTTATTTTAGATTAGCCTAAGAGCAGTATTCAGGAAAGATTCTTCATATTTAGTAAATGGTGTTGGGAAGTCAGTTTCTAGATGGGACAACCATGTAGAAAATAGACTTCACTCAAAATAAAACTGGGAGAGTAATTGTTAAAATGATGACCCTTTGGGCCTGGGGCAGTGGCTCACAGCTGTAATCCTAGTACTTTAGGGAGCCAGAGTGGGAGGATTACTTGAAGGAGGCCAGGAGTTCAGACCATCTTGGGCAATAGTGAGACCCTGCTTCTACAAATTTTTTTTTTTTAATTAGCTGGGTTGCTGATGTTGGTGGCTTACACCTATAATCCTAGCACTTTGGAAGGCTGAGGTGGGCGATTGCTTGAGTTCAGGAGTTCAAGACCCTGTCTCTACTAAAAATAGAAAAATAAGCTTGGGGTTATGGCAGGTGCTTGTAGTCCCAGTTACTTAGGAGGGTGAGGCAAGAGGATCCCTTGAGTCCAAGACTTTGAGGTTGTTGTGAGCTATGATGCCACAGCATTTTACCCAGGGTGACAGAGTGAGACTGTCTCAAAAATAAAAATAAAGGCTCAGTGCCTGTAGCTCAAGTGGCTAGGGCGCCAGCCACATACACTGGAGCTGGCGGGTTCGAATCCAGCCCTAGTCCGCCAAACGACAATGACAACTACAACCAAAAAATAGCTAGGTGTTATGGTGTGTGCCTGTAGTCCCAGCTACTTGGGAAACTGAGGCAAGAGAATCGCTTAAGCCTGAGAATTTGAGGTTGCCGTGAGCTGTGATGCCATGGCACTCTACCCAGGGTGACAGCTTGAAACTCTTGTCTCAAAAAATAAATAAAATTAAATAAATAAAAATAAATTAGCTGTGTTTGGTGGCACAAATACATATGTAGTCCTAAATACTCAAGAGGCTAAGATAGGAGAATAGCTTAAGCCAGGAGTTTGAGGTTGCAGTGAGTTGTGGTGGCACCACTGCACTCTAGTCTAGGTGATACAGTGAGGCACTGTCTCTAAAAACAAAGATAATGACAATCCAAAAGAACTAAATACAGGTGAATATTATGTAGTCTTACTGTGAAGAGGGGTTTCTGAACATAAAGGTTAAAAACCCACTTATACATAAAAACCAGTTAATAGTGTTAGTTCCATAAAAGTGAAATTTAACCCACAATCTATAAACAAAAGACTAATGAATAATTTTAGGGGAAATAATATTGTTGTGTATGTGATACACAGTAGCCAAGTGAGGAGAAATGTAGCAAAAGGTCTTTTTTTTTTTTTTTTTAGAGACAGAGTCTTACTTTGTCACCCTTGGTAGAGTGCTGTGGCGTCACAGCTCACAGCAACCTCCAGCTTTGGGACTTAAGTGATTCTCTTGCCTCATCCTCCCAAGTAGCTGGGACTACAGGTGCCTGCCACAACACATGGCTATTTTTTTGTTGTATTTTGGCTGGGGCCAAGCTTGAACCCCCCACCCTCGGTATATGGAGCTGGCGCCCTACTCACTGAGCCACAGATGCTGCCCTGTGTTTTTTTTTTTTTTTTGAGACAGTCTTACTCTGTCCCCTAGGCAACACTGCCATAATACCCTGGCCTCACCCTAGCTCATAACAACCTCAAATTCCTGGGTTCAAGGTTTCTTCCTACTTCAGTCTTCCACATAGCTGGGACTACAGGTGTGGGTTACCATGCCCAGTTACATATATTTTTTTTCATTTCTAGTAGAGATAGGGTCTTGCTCTTGTTCTGGCTGGTCTTAAACTGCTGACCTCAAGGGATCCTCCTGTCTTTGACCTCCCAGAGTGCTAGGATTACAGGTGTGAGCCACTGCACCCAGCCGGAGCAGAAGTTTTTAAAATGCAAAATTTGGGGGCTGGGTGCAGTGGCTCACATCTGTAATCTTAGCATTCTGGGAGGCTGAGATGGGTGGATTACCTGAGTTCACAGGTTCGAGACCAGCCTGAGCCAGAGGGAGACCCTGTCTCAAAAAAAAAAAAAATCGCTAAAAAAAATTAGCCAGGCATTATGGCAGGTGCCTATAGTCCCAGCTACTTGGGAAGCTGAGGCAAGTGATACCACAGCACTCTACCAAGGGTGACAAAGTAGGACTCTTATCTCAAAATATATATATATATATGTATATATATATATATTTTTTTTATGAAAATATAAGTGATCAGCAATAAAAATTCTATCTAAGCAGTAATAAGATGTATTCAAGTTAGAAGAAGTATTTTTTTTTTGCCTAGCACATTGGCAAGGATAAAGAAAAATGGCCAATTTTAATAAAGATTCAAGAAGATTGGCACTTCTATTCACTGTTCATGGAGGTGTATAAATTAGAACAAACTGCTTCTTGGGTATCATGCTAGTTATGTGGGAGGGTTTTTTCCCTAAGCCTTAAAGAATGTACATGATTTTTCTTCTGGAAATGCCATTTCTAGAAAGATGTCCTAAGATGATAACTACCTGTGCACAAAAAAGAATTACCAGGATGTTCATTTTTATAAGCATCTTTTAAAATTTCTAACCATAAGTATTCATTAGATCAATGATGGTGTAGCCTTGTGGTTCAGTTAAAGAACATGGAAAGATGTTCACAGTACATTAAGTGAAAATATAGACTAGCAGCATAGTGCCATTTTTGTAAGCGGAGTACTTGTTTGTATATAACAAAATGCCAGAGGATATCTGATGTTAGTATATAAAATGAATGCTAACTCAAGGTACTATAATAGTGAGTGGCTTTTATTTTCTTTTTGTTTACTTATAGTTTGCTTTGTATCATTGTTTTTGTGGAGAAGCAAGCTCTGTGTTCCCTAACTAAAAAGCAGCATATTTGCATCAAACTCTGCCCTCCCTGCAAACAAAGCCATTTGACAAGAAGGATAGACCTTAGGCAGGCCTAGGTCTGCCTGACTTTACTAAGAACTTATTTCCAGGTCAGGCTAGGTGGCTCACACCTGTAATCCCAGAACTCTGGGAGGCTGAGGCGGGTAGATTGCTTGAGCTCACTAGTTCGAGACCAGCCTGAGTAAGAGCAAGACCCAGTCTCTAAGATAGTGTGAGCAGTGATGCCAGGGCACTCTACCAAGGGTGACAAAGTGAGACTTTGTCTCAAAAAACAACAAGAAGTCTGGGAGCAGTGGCTCATGCCTGTAATCCTAACACTCTGGGAGGCTGAGGCGGATGGATTGCGTGAGCTCAAGAGTTCAAGATCAGCCTGAGCCAGAGCAAGACCTCATCTCTAAAAATAGCCAGGCATTGTGGCAGGCGCCCATAGTACCAGCTACTTGGGGAGCTGAAGCAAGAGAATCGCTTAAGCCCAAGAGTTTGAGGTTGCTGTGAGTTATGATGTCACAGCACTCTACTGAGGGCAACAAACTGATACTCTGTCTCAAAAACAAAAACTTAACTTCCGTTGCCTCCTAATTCCACAGCCATTTGGTGAGAGCAGGACCTCTGCTACCTGAGGGTAGGGAGAGATCTGCCTTGATACAGTGGCATTCCTGTTGCTGCATTATGCAGTGTTCCTAAGTTGATAGGTGCCATAGGTGTTTAAAGTGTCCATTTATGTAGTGCTCAGGGCTTATACAAATGAAGATTATTGTTTCTGGAAAATGCATATTATTGATCTCATGCTGTAAATGATTCTCTCTTTAGGGCGTAAACCAGAAGAAGAGGGTGTGGAAGATAATGGGCTTGAGGAAAATTCTGGGGATGGACAGGTATGTGCATCCTTGCAAGTGAATCAGATTGGTGGATGGACCAATGGCAGTCTCATGATGGTTTGGTTTTGTTTTGTCACAGGAGGATGTTGAAACCAGTCTGGATAACTTGCATGATATGGATATAATAGATATCAGTGTATTGGATGAAGCAGAAATTGATAATGGAAGTATTGCAGATTGTGTAGAGGATGATGATGCTGAAAATCTCCCAGAGTCCCCAGCTGATAGTAGAGAGCTAGTCCAGGAAGAAATGAAAGAGCTTCCAGAGCAACTTCAAGAACATGCTGTAGGTAACTTGCAAATGTCTCTAGAATGTACCCTTAATGTGTCAATTCCATAAATATCATAATAGATGATAGTTTTATATTTAGAATTAAGTTCTTTTAATGCCAATTCAGTAGAATATGGTTCATCCGTTTACATGTACATTTGGGACAATTTTGAAAATACTTAGCTCTTGAAAAGTAGTGTCTTGTACCTAAGTGCGTGCTGTTTATAGGAAACAGCATGAAACATTGCGGACAGTATTCAAAATCTTCCTGTTTGAGGAAGTTGATCTGTGGTGTTACTGCTTAGATGCTTTGAAAATATTAAAATTAGAAGTGGTTGTAAGTTGTTTTTTTCCTGTTAAGTATTAATTGGCACTCTCCTAATAGTTAAACCTTTAATACTAACTTTGACATTGTTTTTTAAGCCCTAGCTTTTTTTACCTGTTAGGAATATATCATGTTATAAATCATAGTGGGTATTATTCATTGACTTCTACCTACTAGGCATTAGTTATTATGTCCTTTAATCCTTTTAACAAGAATATGAAATATAGATGCTTCTGTTACCCTGTTTTTGAGTTGAAACTGGAAAATAAAAAAAGGTAAGAAATCCCTCCAGGTAACATACAGCTCATGATAGAGTCGGAAATAAGACCAGATTAATTCCAGAGTCCATAATGTAACTCATATGCTATCTTGTCTTGGTGCCATTAATTTCTTAATAAATTACTTCATTTGCGTGAGGATTAACATTAGGAGGCAGGAAAGGCTATGAAAATTAGAAGCCATGAGGTGTCCCTACAGCCCTTTATGCATTGCTTTATGGGAGAGGTCTTCTTTTCATGGTAGTCTTCGGATCTGCCATGAGTGCTTCTCTAGCACTCTTGGGGGAAGGAAGCCCTGCCAATTCATTTCTGTTATTCCTCAAAATATTTCTGTATTTCCTCTTGGAAGTGATTCTGAGTATCCTTAGAGGTAGCAGATTGTTGTCTTTGAATTAGGATTTTAGTTTTGAGAAGTGGCTAAGAGTATTCTAATGCAAATTGAGTGTATAGTTTTATTTTTTGGTGAGTCTCATTGGCCAGCTTCCTAAAAAGGGGTAGCAGAAATGCTTGTGTAGTGGCAGGAATTACATATTCTTCCTAACTGGCTGTATTTTCTTTAGGCTGTTTTTTTTGTTTGGGGTTTGGGGATTTTTGCTTCCTAATTAGGAAATAATGTATACTACAATGAAGGCTAGAACCATCCTAATGTCTGGAAGCAGTATACTTTAAGAGTTGAGAGTGTAGACTCTGGAGGTCTGCCATTTACTTGCTGTGTGACCTTTAGCAAGTTACTTAGTGTCTCTGGTCCTCAATTCTAAAGGTTTTGGGAGGATTAAATGGATGGATGTTTATCACAAACTTAGGGCAAAAATCAGCTATCTGCCTACTTTTCTAAATAAAATTTTATTGGTTTAAATGTTAGTTAACACCCACTGTAACTGTTGTCTATGGTTGCTCTCACATTATAGTGGCAGAGATGAGTAGTTGTAACACTGACCATATGTCCTACAGAGCCTAAAATATTTACTGTGGAACCCTAACAGAAGTTTGCTGACCCTTGGCGTAGAGCAGTGCCTAACATATAGTAAGAATTATTACAAATTTTAGAATTTTCATAGAATTATGAATGAAATTTATTAACTACCAGTAGTATAGTTAATACTGCTATATAACTGTCAAAATGAACTAAGTGGATTTATGTGAACTAACATGATCTTCAAAAGAGAAGTGAAAATAAGATAGAGCTCAGAATAATGTGCTGCCTCTCATGCAGACAGAAAGGTAGGTGGTCTTTGATGCACACACACATATCTGGTGACAATTGTGTTGCATTATGAGAAGGAAGGAATGGTGGGGGGTGGTTTTCAATTAATAGGTATTGTACCTTGTGAAGTCTTTTGATTATTTGCATGTCTTTCCCAGTTAGTAAAAATCAAGTAAAATTGATAATACATGCTCATTATGAAATATTTGAAAAATATTTCCCCTAAAAATATACTAATTTTCAGGTCTATATATAAGACAACCAATATTTGAGTCAAAAAGCATCTAAACCCCTTCTTTGTCTTTGGGGAACCCCTTACCTTATTAGGCAGGGCCCACCTCTGAGAATACAAGCTCATCATACAGTTTTCTTCCCCTAGATGTGGGGCATAGGTGGGTCATGGATTTTGCCTTTGTCGTGCTCCTGTCCTCACATTCAGGTCTAGAAGTCCACTAGGAGGCAGGGAGAGTTCTCAGAGATAGAGACAACTGTTCCATGCTTGGGGGCAGCAGTCCCTATATCAGTGTCATCAGGTTTGGGTAATCAGTGGTAGCTAAAGAGTCTATGTAATTTCCAATTGGATGTCTTTTCTGTTTGACTTTTTTCTTTGTCTAGCTTATGTCTTAAAACCTATACTGATGTTTTCAGTGGGTTTCATGCTCTTGTTAGCAGATAGGCTTTTACATATAGTATTTCTTTCAGTCTAGATAGAGTCATACTATAATTCTGGTTTTTTGTTTTTTACAGTATTTTGAGTTGCTGTCTTAATTGTAATGTTTTAGCACATTGTGTTCTAAATTTTGTTGAAAATGATTTTCATGGCTATTGAGTTTTCATTTTATAGATACACCGTTATGTTATCATTGATACAATAAATTCTCCATTTATTTTACAGGTGGAGGACAAAGAAACTATAAACAATTTAGATACTTCATCATCTGACTTCACTATATTACAGGTAAATTCTTGCAGGTCTCAATTTTATAATAGAATTGAAGGTTAGACCACAGTTTCTGAAAACCACTTTAGATATTGTGTGGCAGTTCCTCATTGTAAGGTTTATTTACTTTGTTAGAATCTTTAGGAGAGGTTTTTGCTCTCACTTTGATATAACTGTTGCCAAGGACTTATCTCTTGGCTTTCACTAGTTGCCTCCAAGTACTGTGGCTTACTAGCAACTGGTAGAAGGGCATATTTTGTGATATCCTTGTTCTTTTCATTGCTAGAGAAAGGCCACCTGTCTGAATGACTTTAGATGGTTTCCCCTACATAAAGATGGTTTGGTTGAGACATGAGGGGAACCCATCCCTAGGAAAGATTAGATGTGAAAAAATGAGATGAGAGCTAACTTTCAGGTATGATTTCTGTAAATGTGAATCTTGAGTTCCTTTTCATTATTTTGCCAACCTACATAAATTTAAATTGTGGGATTACATTTATCCAGATAGCTATCTAATTTCCAATAGAAATTTTTATGGGAAATGAAAATGCAGTTAACTTTTGCCTTGTTTCTGTTTTTAAATAATCTCACCTGTGCTGTGCTAATTAGAAATCACCTTTCAGATAAGATCTCCTTTTGCTTCTGCCAGGCCAGGGGCAAGGGAGATATTGGAAAGCCAGAACTCCAGCCTTGAGGGTGCAAACCTGGAAAAAACTTGGTGAAGCCCAGTTCACCTTTAGAGCTGATGTTCCTCCAACTGTGAAGTGACACAACCGTTCTTCACTCAGAAAGGAGAGGAGGAGCCGGATCTTGTCATTTTCTCTAGTGTCTTTCTAGTCACTGTTAAAATAGAAAATATATGAGTTCCTCTCAGAGATAAATTGAAATATATTCGTTTCTCTCTAGAGAAGGTTAAGGAAAATAATTATGCTGCCCAGATTGATCATTTGCTTTAGTTGTAGGGTCTTAGTTTCCAGCATGGAGTAGGGTACATGCAAAAAATATAGGCTAAAAATAGTTGAAACTGGATGAACATGATGGCACACACCTATAATCCTAGCACTTTGGGAGGCTGAGGCTGCTAGATTCCTTGAGATCAGGAGTTCGAGACCAGCCTGAACAAGAATGAGACCCTATCTCTACTAAAAATGGAAAAACTAGCAGGTTATTATGGCTGGTGCCTGTGGTCCCAGCTACTCAGGAGGCCAGAGAATTGCTTGAACCTAAGAGTTTTGAGGTTGATGGGCAACAGTTTTGATGTTACCCAGGGCAACAGAATGAAACTGTCCAAAAAAGAAATTGAAACCATGAGGAAAGTCAACAGTTCCCTAGGGCATCCCAGAATCTCAGTAAAGGTGAAACACCTGTAATGTGTGAGATGTGGCTTTAACTACCATGATTTAGACATACATGAGAGATAAAGGTAGTCCCCATCCTTTCTATGTGAGTACCCATGTAACCAGAGCATCGGGAAGAGCCTGAATTGATGATTCTGAGCACAGACTTGAAGTCACAGGACCTTTGCTTAGAGTCAGTCTCTACTTCCCACCTGCCTTCTATCCGTGGGCAAGTTAATCAGTCTGGGTCACAGCCAACTAATCTGTAAAAAAAGAAGGATGATACTAATAGTACTAAACTCTTTGGGCTGTCTGATGACAAGTATATGTATATGAAGGTTCTTATACTTAGGCCTGGAACCTAGTCAGTATTCATCAGTGTTGGCTGGAATCCAGGAGTAATGTGCCTTGTGCGAATAGGAAACATAGGAGCCTAGAAACATTCTCCACATATTGAGGAGAAAGGCCCTTTCTTTAGTGGAATAGCAGTTAGAGTTTAGTTAGGGAGGGAGCCATTGGAGAAGTCTTTCTATGGAAGATGCCCCTGAGCTAAATATTAAGATATGTGAGGTAGGTCAGGTACAGTGGCTCATGCCTATAATCCTAGCACTCTAGGAGATCAAAGTGGGTGGATTGCTTGAGCTCACAAGTTCGAGGCCAGCCTAAGCAAGAGCAAGACCCCACCTCTTAAAAAAAAAAAAAAATAGCCAGACGTTGTGGAAGGTGCCTATAGTTCCAGCTACTCCCTAGGCTGAGGCAAGAGGATCGCTTGAGCCCAGGAGTTAGAGGTTGCTTTGAGGTATGACTCCATGACACTCTACCAGGGATGACAAAATGAGACTCTGTCTCAAAAAAAAAGATATGTGAAGGATGTGGCCAGGATAGGGCCACAGGACAAATGGGCCTTTGAGGAGGGAGGAGGTGTGAGGGCCCCAAAGCTGAAGACTTTAGGCCAAAGAGGGTCATGTGTTTGCTGTGGTAGCAAGGTGCAGACAGATGAAGGTGGGGGTATTCAAACCAGAGACATTAATGGGCAAGGACTATCAATAGCCAAGTTGACAGGGCTTCCTGGGAAAAGTTTGAGTGACATTTAAAGCTGGCCTGGTGGGGACATTGATTGGAAGAGGAGATGAAGAGGAATAGTGACAACTGGAAAGCACTCACTGCCTGGGGATAAGGGTGTTACCACCATACAAAATAAGAACAGAAGTCACGCTGCATGTGCCCATGTTCCCTCTTTGAATTTTTAGGAAGTTAACTCTAGATTCATTGTGAAAAAGTAATTGATCTTTGTCATGCATTCTGTTAATATAATAAAAATAGAAACATGAAAATCCTGCTGTTCTTAAATATGAGAGTTCAATCTAGGGAGGTAGACAAACATGTGATTAGTTTTCTACCATGAAATCTGACCAAATTTCAAGCCTTTTAAGAAGAAACTGAGTGTAGGGTGGGTGAGTGAGGTGGATCCCAGTGGTGTAAGGTCTTTCTTTGGATAAGCAGGTTTTCTGCCTCCTGCATTTCTGAGTTTCTCAGTCTGTGTTTTAAAATTTCCCCAGTTACCCTAGTTCTTAGTTTCAAAACACTAAGTTTCATCCTTCTGGCACAGTCTTATTTACGTTTTTTGTTGCAGGAAATTGAAGAGCCATCTCTGGAGCCAGGTACTGTTAAATGAAAAACTTACCAGCGGGGGTTTGGAACCATTCTAGTTTTCCACCTTCTCTAATTTGAATTCTTGAATTTTAAAAAGTTGCCTTACTGTAGTATACATTGTTCTAAAGGTTTACAACCCAGAAACTACCAGGATCATAGAGATTGGAAACCCAGCCATATCACCAGATCTGTGAACGTGGCTAACTTTTGAGTTTTCCAAATGCTATTAATGAGATGAAACTATCTCATGCCTTTTAAAATATAAATGGCATTTAAACATATATACAAATTATTTGCATGCCTCTTAAGAGGTAATTATTTCCACACTCCGCAAAACAGATCTTGTGATACTGAGCAGTATCTTAATTTTGTGGTTTTTAATGCAGGCAGTACGGTAGTGATAGGGAGATACATTTTAAAACATTGAGACATAACTGGATTCCAGAAGAGGAAAGAGTTTCTTCATGAGAATTCCAAACACTATTCACTTTCTGGACTGCAAATATCTCAGAGCACCGATGGAAGAGATTCTGGTTTTCATGTTGGACTGTTCTGTTAAAAGAAATTCAAAGAAATTTGGAAATTGAGCTGTTCAGTGAATGGTGATACTTTCAGTTAAGCAACTTGGACGTTGGAAGCTAAATTTGGAAGAGTCATATGTAAACGACGACAGAATGAAGACTGTCAAGAATCAGCCAGAAGGTTTTGGGGGTTAAATCTCTGGGATGCTTTTCTCTTCCATGTAGGGTAGAGGCTTACCTAGCATTCAGTCGGTCGGAGCGCAGGTAGTGTAACCAGTGTAACTTTGTGTACCCGCGGGTTTTCCAATCTCTGTGTAGAAATAGAAGTTCTCTTCGTATTAGTGTGGCAGCCGTGCCAGTTCCGCATTTGTGATTGCTTTATTTCCCTGGTAATTAAACCTTGTGCCATTCTATTCCTGTTAAATCCGTAGAAAATGAGAAAATACTCGACATTTTGGGGGAAACTTGTAAATCTGAGC
>CAUYQV010062012.1:0-12174 GCA_963574575.1 Galagoides demidoff
TATTCTACTCAGGAGAAATGCCATTTCTGTCCCCAAAGTACATTTTCTCCTGCTTTACAATTCTAAGACCAAAAGGTAGATTAAAGGATTATTTCCATCCATTCCTCTGGCTTTAGAATAGAGATTTCTAAAGAACCCCCCCTGCATCTACTTGTTTTATATTTCCTTTCATGATGTGCATTATTTGCAAATATATATGAAATCTTAAGATTGATACATACCCAGTAAAAATAAATGAAAAAAAATTTTTTTTTGAGACAGAGTCTCACTTTATCACCCTCTGTAGAGTTCTGTGGTGTCACAGCTCACAGCAACCTCCAACTCCTGGGCTTAGGCGATTCTCCTGCCTCAGCCTCCTGAGTAGCTGGGACTACAGGTGCCCACTGGAACACCTGACTATTTTTTTTGCAGTTTGGCCGGGGCTGGGTTCGAACCCACTATGTATATATGGCTGGTGCTCTACCCACGAGCCACAAGTACCGCCCATAAATGAACTTTTTTTTGGTCTGAAACGATGAGGCTCCAAACCAGTGTGCTAACAATCAAAATGGATATTCCAACTAAATCACTAAATTTTTCAGAAGCAGTAAGCTTTTATTTTATTATTTTTAAAATGTTGACACTTGCATATTTTAAAAATAAAAAATATATTTGAAAGAAGGAAGTAGGTAGGAGGGGAAATAAAATATTTTACAACATAGCAAATGATGAGTAGCTAAAAGGTTCCTTCTTAAAAAAAAAAAAAGGAACAGGAAGCTCCAGGGAAGCAGGTGCACATTTCTCTCCCTAGACCTGAGTGAGAGCAAGTTATTTGTATGAAAAATTTCTTCTATTCTCCTCTGTATATCAATTCCCACAGCCCAGACATTCAGGGGAGCAGGGCACGGAATCTGGGGGAAAGTTTAAGGTTCCCGAGGGAGATTACTTGAGTAAATAGTTGTAGAGCCTTGTCTGAGAAAGAAGCCTGGCTAACCTAGATAAATACTGTAATCCTCATAAAATGGAAACTAGAATTTCAAAGCATGTGTATTTATTAAAATTTCGGGCAGTTCAGCAAGTGCAAGTCAAATCAGTGACTATTATCATAAAGGCCCAGACCTAACACTGACCTCCTCATCAGGTACTTTTTCCATATTTACCTTTTCTAGCGGGAAGAAGGAAGAGGAGTTGTCATTTAGGTTGCAAGATAAAAAATAATAACAACAACAACAGCAGCAGTAAGAAAATGCAACACTCCTGTCCTCTTTGTACATGCTGAAGTATTTATTTAATGTGCTAGATTAATTGCATTTTTTAGCCAGTGGCGCATAGGGAATGAACTCAACCTTCAGTCCAGCGTCCAGCTGTTACCAGTGCTGCAAATGTCTTCACTGAGTTAATTAATCCCACAGAGATTTCTCTCCGAATCAGGTTTTTGTCCCTTGTTTCTAAGAAGCCAAATTGCTGGTGACATGCGAAGCTCTTGCAATCCTTAACTTCCACTTGAGAGCGATGATAGATGGTGCAGTAATCAACTTAGGACATCGTAATCAAGTGGAAGGATGAGAGGGGAGAAGAGACACAAGATTGTGATTTATTGGTTTTTAATTTTTTCCATACTACCTGAGTCTCAAGATGGTAATTGAATTTGCTTTTCTTTCTAGGGAGCTTTGAATACTTGGATGGCAAACCCTTGCCAGTCACGAGGTTGAGTGAGATAACAGACTACGTGATTGGATGGGAAGTTGGTGGGGCCAGCAGGGGAGGAGGACCGTGAAGGGTGTAAGTGAAAGGGAGAGAGAACAGTACAAAGGTGTCTTTTCTTCTAAAGAGTAAAGAACATTCTCTGCATATGATTTAAAATATTCTGAGATATCATTTCTCTAAATGATGCAGGTAACCAATTTCAAACGGAACATCTGCTTACTGCAAAATTAAGTAATATGGACGTGTAAAATGAAAGTCAAGCTGGGAGAGAGCAAATGGCATGTTTCCAAGCAGTAAAAGAAAAACAAATAGGGTGTGTATTAGGGTTCCACAGAGAAACAGGGCCAATTAAATGTGCTTCCCCAGAGAAACTGAGCCAAGAGAATTCTCCAGAGACACGAGAGCAAGGAGAAAGGAAGATTGAGCGATTGATGGATTGAAGGAATTGGCTCACATAATTGTGATGTCTGGAAGCCTGACATCTGTGGGACAGACCAGCATCCCAGGGATCCTGGGAAGAGCCAATGTGGCAGCCTGAGTCTGACGCAGCCCGGAGGCAGGATTCCCTCTTCCTTGGAAAACTTCAGGGTTCTCTCTTAAGACCTTCAGGTGATTAGATGAGACACACCCACATTGTGGAGCGTAATCTGCTTTGCTCAGAATATACTGATTTAAATGTTAGCACACTGAAAAAATTCCTTCACAGCAACGTCTAGATTGTTATTTGATCAAAAATTGGGTACCCGGGTTTACCCAGACTGATGCATAGCAGTAACCATCACAGGCTAAGACCATCCAGCTAGTACTCATGTGCTCCCTCTGTCCTGTCAGCTGCTAAATACAGGCCACTGAGCCAAAGAGTGCTAGGTTTAGAGCAGAGAGAGCTGCTGGGTGTCTGCCCTGTATTTATGTGACAAACAGCCTAAGATATTTCCAAGTACTTTTTCCCCTTTGGAAATTAGGTGGATCTTGATAACTTAAAATGAAAAAGGGAACCAAAGAAAGAGACACAGTTTTCTCAGTGTTGCTGGCACTGAAGTGCCCAAGGGGCAGGGGGGGTGCAGCGGTCCCATGGACAGCTGAACATATTTTCACAGGTAGAGCTCACGGAGCCACTGTCCACTGGAAGTTAAAGGGGTCATTAACTTACAGATGGCAACTGACACCTCCCAGTGACCAGAAGAGAGCAGCAGGAGGACGTGCCCAGAAGGGACAGGCCCGGGACGAGGGGAGAGCAGGACAAAGTGGTTTATGGGGGCCAGCGCCACCAGGGAATCTCAAAACGAGAGCAGTGCTCAGTGAGGTAAGTGAGGAAAGAGTAGGTCTGAAGCGTCCCCTGGAAGGAGCGATGACTCGGCTCAGTGGTGACTTCTGCTGTGGTTTTAGTACTCGCCCCCACTCACCGTACTTCTTTCTGTGGTTCTCTGCCCAGCTCTGCACAGCCCTTCTTTTAATTCTTCCTATAGAAGAATTTCAAGAATCCAAGTTTAGAAAGGCAAGATGCCTTCCCCACGGTCACACAGCTATGGGCTGGGACGTGGGCCTCTTATCCGTTTGTTTGACTCCCAAATTTCCTTGTTCTACGTCTGTTCAGCAGAGTGACGGAAGCTAACCCAGTTCACAGAGCCAGAGGAGCAGAAAAAATGAGAATGGGAATTTCTGTCTGAATAAAAAATTAAATTTGAATTAAACAAAAAAGAAAAATGGGAATGGGGAGAGAGGAAGGACAGACTAGCATTTTCAGGGATGGCGGCTGGAGGGGAAAGGAGGCAGGGTGTCTAACAGTGTGAGAAACCCCTGCGTGCGCGCTGCCAGGAGGGCCTCAAAGGGAAAGGGGGACAGAGGCAGACGGAGGAGCAAGGCCCCAGGCGAGTGCTCCTGGGTATGAGCACCCCTAAAGAAACAAATCGGAAACACTCCTTCTCCTTAGGCTGAAAAGAATAAAATGTGGTTAGGAGGTAGAGCGACATTTAAATGGGTGGGAGGGATGGAGGAGTGGGTCAGAGTGACTCGAGAGCGATTCATGTCTCAGGCTATTCTGAAGAAGGCCAGAGAGTAGAGGCCGTGCCTCAAAGACTGGGAGCTCAGCCTGGGGGGCAGCCCTCCCCCCCCACCAGCTCCGGCTCCACTTCTGTCCCTCCCCAGATTCTGTAGTTGGCCCGTGGTCCTTCAGCACTCGGGGGCCACATCTCCTCTGCAGCTGGGTCTGTCCTGACCACCTTCTTTGGAGCGTCTCTTCCCCTGGTCTCCGTCTAATGACATCCCAATTTGTCAACATTTTTATGATTGGATTTTTCTTTCATTCTAACCAAATCTCCATGAGGACACCTTTGTAGCTTTCTTTGCATTTGTTAGGTCAAGTCCCTATTGCAGTTGTGTGCTTCTCACTACGTACTGACACAGGGGTTCTGGGCACATGGCGTATCCTAAACACATTTGCACCGGACGAAAAAATTGAATGCCATTTACTCAGTAGCTGTGTGATCTTGGGCAAGATAATTTAATCTCAGGGCTGCTTCTTATCATTTGTAGAGTGAAGAGACTTAGCACACCTTATCGTGGGTCTCGTGAACATAAAGGGCTTAATGTTTTCTGGTTTGTAATATGTCTAATTAATATTAGCTATTATCATTTCCTTGGGTGTGGGAGTGCTAAGACTTGGGGTTATTTTTTTTTTTTAAATAAGGAGTGTAAGACTTCAAAGGAAATGCTTCAAAATGACAATGGACTGAGATGGCCTTCTCCTCTTGGACGGATGCCCTGGTACCCACTGGAATGCTGTTTGGCAATGAGGGTGAAGGAGGGGCAGACACACGATGGAGGTGGGTATGGGGTTTGGTTCCAAGGAAAGGGTTGTAGAAAAGAATTTGGACTGAACACATTTCCTTTCATATGAATGTTTTCATCTGAACTGGCCTTTTGACATAGAAATCTCCCTGTCAATACCACATCTCATTACATCCAAGCTTGATGCGGCTTAATACCCAGCAATAGAAAGCATATGCCCCATTAATTAAATTTAAGGCACTGAGGCTGGATTCTGGGAGCTATAACCCGAATCACTTCTCCCCAGGTAAATAGGAATGTATTTTTCTATAAATTGCTTTGAGGCGCCCTGAGATTTCTTTAATCTAATCACTAGAAATGATGGCCAGTTCCTTATTTGATGGGACCATGTTGGCGCATCTTTTCTCTTCTGCCATTAAATTTCCCCCAGATAATAAGGCTCCAGATTAAAAAAAAATGCCACTACTATCACGAGGAGGAAGTGGAGGGAAGTTTGTTACTGTGTGTGTTGCTCCCGTAGCTCTTGTCAGCTGGATATTCTAAGGAGTGAAAATTCAGGTGTGACTCATTGTCTGGTAGGTTTGGTCAGCCCAGACATGCCCAGGGTCTGGGAATATTTGGGAGCAAATGTGTATGATTTTAACCCCTATACCACACATAATGCGAGAGGGATCTTGAAATCCACCCCGAATGTTTTACTAACATATAAACTACACTCCCTTTAGACCTAGAGATAGGAATACAGCCCCGTGTAATGTAATTTCATTCCAAATATACGTACATATTTGTATATGGAAGATACAGATTCTTCATTCATCCTTGACTCGCCCAGAAGCATCAAAGCTGCCATCATTCTATTTGTCAAGATTCGTTATTTTTTATTCCTCTTTAGTTATTAATAATGCATCAGCAAAGAGGTCTTTGGGCTCCTTCTAGATGGTTTATTTCTTTGTTCTTCTTGTTTCCTCAGCATGAAAATTTATCAAAGCTACCTCTCTAATCTATTGTTCTTTGCCTTGAATGCTCTTTGTCAGATGCTTATCTTTGAGGTTTTAAGCCTTTAGAAACACTCTTTTAATCTCCCTTTATCGCACTGCACTGTATCTAGCTAGAAGCTCTCTCAATAGTACCCTCTCCTTTGTGTTTGCATCCAGGTCTGAACATGCAGATAGAGGGGGACAGGGCAGGGTGAATATTTTCCCAGCACCCCCCACCCCGTGACACCCTTTGGATGTGGACATGGTCTACCTCCTCAAAGACATCCTTTAAGGGAATGATTTTTCCAGTTCTAATTTTAAAGTTGCACAACACCTTTCTTTCTTTCTTTCCTTCCTTCCTTCCTTCCTTCCTTCTTTCTTTTTTCTTTCTTTCTTTCTTTCTTTCTTTCTTTCTTTCTTTCTTTCTTTCTTTCTTTCTTTCTTTCTTTCTTTCTTTCTTTCTTTTTTGAGACAGAGTCTCACTACATTACCTTGGGTAGACTGCCTTGGCATCACAGCTCACAGCAACCTCCAACTCTTGGGCTTAAGTGATTCTCTTGCCTCAGCCTCCCAAGTAGCTGGGACTGCAGGCGCCCACCACAATGCTTGGCTATTTTTTGGTTGCAGTTGTCATTGTTGTTTAGCAGGTCCAGGCCGGGTTTGAACCTGCCAGCCCCAGTGTATGTGGCCGGCACCCTAACCACTGACCTACTGGCGCTGAGCCTCAGTACCACTTTCTGATCTCACATTGGCCCTGAGCCCCTCTCCATGTTTCATAGCCAGGAAAATGTGTTTGATTCCACTTCATCCAGCTGATGTCCACCACACTCCTCAGCTTCTGGGCTTACAAATGAAAGTCCATACTCTTTTAGAAGGATGTAAGCAGAGTAGCCTTGGTGGTGGGAGAGAAAGGTGGGGGCCTTTCCTCTAAGAACTTCTGTTAACCAGCCGAGATGGAGGGAAAGACCACTAAAGCGTTGTATCCCAATTCCTCTGTAATATACTAATTTTCTATTTGCTGCTCAATTTTTGCATATATATTTTCTTGTTGTCTATTACAAATCTTAGCCATTTCAGGATGCTCCATTCTTTCTATCTGACATGCATTCACATGTGCTTGAACATACAACCCCCAGTGGTTCTCAAAATTGGCTGCATAATGGAATCAGTTGGAGAACTCTAAAAAATTTCAGGGCCTTACTTCCCACCCCAGACCAATTAATTAAATTGGAATCTCAGGGGGTGGGGATTAGATGCCAATGTTTTATAAAATCCCTCAGATGACTACCATACACATCCAGGGTTGAAAACCATGGTGAACCTGTCATTTCCCAGATGCTGCAAGAGTTCTGCTTAACTTACTATCCAGCAATGCTTGAAAAAGTCTTTACTTTCCCCTAAGTTCAGCTCGATCCCTCAGAGGTTTTCTCTGAAGGCTGGTGTTGGCAGTCTGACTGCCTGAGTTAATAATGCAGCCTCACAGGGATCACACCACACAGACACTGTCCTCTAGTGTTCACTTCCAGAGACTCAGAGATTGAACTAAGTAACTTAATAACTGCCCTCTAATTTTATTAAGGAAGACAACTTGTTAGAGAGGTAGGAAAAGCAGAAAAGCAAAGAGGTGGTTCACATGGCTGAGGGTGGGAATATGGAAAGGTAATATTTCCTGTAGATCATCCATCCGTCAGCTGGTCCAAATTTTGCAGATTCAAGATGAAGTAGCATCTTATCTCTGTGGCTAATAATGATGTCTTCGCCTGTTGGATTTCAAGGCCAGCTGCCTGTCCCCTAGAATGTCAGGGTTTCAGCAGCTACCTGAGTCCTTGATTCTTGGAATGCTCTTGGTCAAAGAATGATCAGACACCCCAAAGTCAGGTAGGGATGAAGCAAAGTTTATTGAGGAAGAGGAAGGTTGGTTTAGAGAGTCAGGGCAAGATATCTTAGCCACAGATAGTGAACACAAAGGCCTCCATTCCCAGGGCAAGTGGGCAGAGAGACAAGAGGAAGGTTAAGGCTGCAGTTCTCTTTCATACCACCTGGGGCAGGCTTCCCTCCTGGTTCAGAGGTCACCTTGGAACCAGAGTCTTACTGGACATGTGGACCTCCCATGAGCCTGTCTGAGAACCCCTGGGGTGGGTGTTGGGCCACATGGTAGTTAGTATGAAGGCTGCTCTAGGCCACCTTGAAGACTCTATTATACCTGTTGCTAGGCTATATCCTTTTGCAGTTGTGACACTAAGTTCTGGATGGTAGTTTGGTAAGGTGAGCCCTCCTGTCCAGGTGTGAGCAATTACTTGGGACAAATTTAAGATGGGTGGCACGGAGATGGCAGCCTGGGGGCTCAGTCCTTATCCTCCTTCTCCAGGAGAGCTGTTCGTAGCTACCTACCCAATGTAACCACATGCCACCCTGCACAATTGGTGCTCAGTTCTTTCTCTGCCTGCCTACTATACCACAAGGCATTTATTTAGAGAGGATGCTTACCTGGTGTCACACTGTGGAACCAGACGGCTTCAGGATGCAGTCCTCTCCACACAAATGAGATTCACCTAGAGCCTTGCTTGGAATATAAATTAAAGCTTCACTCTACAATAAACTATATGTGTTTGGTGATCAATACAGAACTCTAATTTTCTCAAGTTAATGCCTTTTAACGACAGGTTCCCAATGCTGTAGACAGTTACATGCGAGATTATAAATCATGGGAAGTCTTAGCTCTGAATTACTAATCTTTGCTCCCCCCCTACATTACATAATTGATAATGACAGTATTGACAATTCCAAGAGGGCTCCTGAGATGGATCTGTTCAGTGGAAGGAAAAGCACCCCCGCTGTGCTGTGCAGAAAACAGTGCGGAAATGACATGCTGGGTAGTCTAATGAGTGAAGTCTGCAACCTCTGGTCTCCTGGAGTCTCCCAGGGTTTTCTTTCTCTGAAAGCTCAGTTGTGGTCAGAAAGGGAGTATGTAAATATATCGTGATCTTTTTTCCCATGCACATTTGTGTCCTGTGAGTCTTCAAGTCATTGTTGATGTCTTTTACTGATGGAAAAATACATTTCATCTCTCACTTGCGTCCGTAGATCCAGTAAAGCTACCCAAGAGAGAGCCACCATGTATTCCTGCAGCATGACAGCATTCTTGATGGACTTATCCTGTTTGGTAGTAAATGGAAGGCAGAAGAAGGGTAAAGGAGACAATTTAGGGTAGAGGAGATCCCCAGAGGCCCACCGCATTGACTAAGTTTTAAAAGTACTTGTTTCTGTTGGAATGAGGATTTTATTCATTTACCAATGAACTTTGTCCCCTGTGAGTTTGGCTGGCCTTGTCTGACAAAGAGGATAAATGCAAATTATCTTAGAGTTTTACTTAGGACAGATGTCTGCTCTGGAGGGAGCGACCTAGTTGCATGTGGCTGTTCTGTGGGGTGGATCCACAGTGCGTGTCTCTGAATGTTTTGCTCATCCCCCAAGCGCCAACTGGCTTTTCACTGTGCATGCAAACAGGACGTTAACACCTCAAGTGACTCTTTTTGTTTCCAGCTTTTCCTTTTATTTTATACTTGGGAGGTTCTCTACCTATTCCACCCACAAGAGCTCCCTGGCCTAAGCAAAGGCATCATTGAAAACAGGCTGCTTTCACTTGCCCTAGAAGGATGGTGCCCTTGAAATCACCAACCTTGTGGTCCTTTCCCCTCCTCTCTTATAAGGCAAAGGAATAACAATGGGTAATTTCTTCAGAATGATGTTGACTTTTACCGCAGGAGCCCATTTGAACTGGGATACTATAAAATCCTATTGCCTTTTTACTTCCCCCCCTTTTTTTATTTTTCATGTATACATTAATGCCTTTATGGGATACAATGTGCTAATTTTATAGATGACTTGGAATTCTTACATCAGACTAGTTATTATAGCCTTTACCTCATTTACTTAATTATTATGTTAAGACATTTATACTCTAAACTTAATAGATTTGACATGTACCCTTACCATATGAACCATAGGAGTGGTCCCACCGTTTACCTTCCTTCTGTCAAATCTCCCCCTCCCCTCTCCTCCCTCTCCTCTCCTCTCCTTCATCCTCGGCTATAGTTGTGATTTATCTTTCATATAAAAGTGTGAGTGATTATAGATTTGTTTCACAGTAGTTCTGAGTACATTGGATATTTTTTCTTCCATTCTTGAGATGCTTTACTGAGAAGAATATGTTCCAGCTCCATCCATGTAAACATAATAGAGGTAGAGTCTCCATCTCTCTTTAAGGCTGCACATACCCCGTGGTGTACATGTACCACTCTTGCTCTCCTTTCCTATTGCACCTCTCATTAGGCCACAATTCCTGATGTGATGGAGCAGAGCCATGGGCGGAAACTCAGCTGCAGGAGGCCTAAGGCTTTGCTTCTGTGTAGCCCCTCACCTTGCTGAGTCTTACTCCTGTGTATGAACAATAGTGATACTAACACATGCCCTGACTTATCCGTCGTGTACGAAAGAGCTTTGAAAGGTAGCCGTGTAATGTAAATTGGTGGTGTCATTAATATTCCTGAAGGCTACTTGGTCCCAGGTACATAAATATGCAGAGGTTGGTGAGCAGGGGGTTATCCCAGGTTTTCTTTGTCCTTGAACGTTAAACCTTACATTCATTTGTTTCTCCATTCTCTAGCTCAATTTACAACTTTTGTATTTACTGTACATTGGTAACTTATTGAGTGCTTTCCTCATCTTTAATTGTTACTGTACACCACCCCAAATGACACTGTAACATTGTATGTTGTCTTACCCTGAATTGTTTCATGAGAATTCAAATTACCTTCTCTACCACTTGGCACCTGCCCTCACTGTTTAAACTAGTGCAATGTAACCCCGCATGTCCCTAATAGACACTCACAGAACTAGCAGCCGGTGTATTTGCTTCACTTCATGTAAGGGAAAAATGAGGTTTGTTATGTATTTTTCTAGTTAAGCCTCAGAGAAAGAATAGATGTGCTGATGTCGTAAGAATTAAACACATCCCAGATGAGAGTGGTTTGGACAAATCCCATTGGCACAATTAGTGTCTGCTAAAGAATGCACATTTGGTTATTTCTGACAAAGAAAATAAGTCGTGTTTTAGTCTAAATCCCTGGTCTGATGTCTATGGCAAGACCGTGCGTTGCATTTTCAGACATAATTTCCTATTTCAACTCATCTGCATTTGTGCCACTAAGGGTTTTTTTAAATTTAAATAAATATTATGGGATTAATGCTTCTCATTTTAATGAATATATCAATCTTCTAATGCTCATGCATGCCATATATTGGAATGCATTTAAGCTATGGTGAGATCACTGCTAAATCATTTCCAGTTGTATAATCAACTTATGAGATTGACTTGAGGTTACTTGAGGGAAAATATCCCTTCATTCTGTAGATGAATTGGAACACTCAGGCTAATAACATAATGGCAAAAACTAATTTGACACCAACTATGAGAGAATGACTTTGGTTCCAAGTCCTTTAAAGGACCATATTTTATGTGTGTGTGTGTCTGTATAGATGTATATGCGTATATAAATGGGATACTGGGGTTTTTCTTCATTAAACTGTTTTTCTCTTTGTTTCATCCATATTATGTGTTCTTCAGTTTTATAGATACTATAGACCTTCCACGTTTCAGGCATTTCTCTAAAAAGAAAGGGTTTTTGTTTTATTTCTTTGAAACAAAATTGATTACTTAGGTATCGGTTTCTAAAAAGAAATTGGATATTGTCACCTCAACTTGGTGTTGATGAACCCTGTCTGTGTGCTAGTTTTTGCCATTTGCTAAAGCCAGCACTTCTGGGTAGTTAAGAACAACCCTCCGTCTCAGCACCAGGCTGTCCCCTTTGTGCTGCTTAGCCCTGACTGACACCTTGTTTCAAGTTAGTGGCTATTTCCTTCCTTGTCACGATCCCCCTTCTTTCACCCCACTGCTCCCTCTCTCTTTGCTTTCCTACTGTCCTTCCGTCATTTCTTCCTTCTTTTAGGTATTAAAACTGAAGACTGACTTTCCTTCAGTCCACATTGGGCTGTTTTACTATTGATTCAGCTGTCTTCACTGCAGTCACAAAGGAACAACCTTCATCTGTGACCACTTTGGAGTGTGTCACCTCCACCATCCTCTTCTGGAAGAGCAGCCCCTTACAGGCTTCTCCGTCTACTGAGCGAGCCCTCTCCATGCTGCTGGCTCTTCCCAGGTTGACCTGGGCACCATGCTGTCCTTTCTCTGGTCAGATACAGTTAGGAACATTCAGAAATGGAACTGTTTTATCTGTCATTGAAAATTGGTTAAAAATATTCTTAATGACATTTCGGAGTTTTTAGCCAAAGAGACTTTTCATTTTTACAGAAGCCTCAGAAAAGGATCATCCGAACACCAAAGGGTGAAGAATCCATTTATTTAGGTAATGGTTGAACTGTCAGGTCTCTAACTTGTCTTTATCCTGTTCTTCTCTTTCTCACACACTTTCATTCTTTCTTTTTTTAAATTTTTTAATTTTTTTTATTAGATCATATTATTCCTATTTGAGATTGCCGAAAGTTGCGACAATTCTCACCACATGATGATCAGCGTCTTCTGACATCCCTCTCCTGAAAAGATTTGTTTCTTTAGTCATTGCTTATTAAATATGTATTGCAAGTTGGGTAGTGTGCTAACCATTACGATACACGATTATATTTTTTATTTCCAGAAGCTTTTGTT
>CAUYQV010062014.1:0-23365 GCA_963574575.1 Galagoides demidoff
GTCATTTGGAATATTTTCAGAGAACTGAATGTTTTTTCTCTATTGTATAATTACTTAAGGCAAGTGCTTCCTTTAGTGGTCAGTCAGGTGGACACAATCCTGTCCACAGGAACAAGAGTTTATGTTTACATGGCTCGGCGCCTGTGGCTCAATTGGCTAAGGCGCCAGCCATGTACACCTAAGGTGGCAGGTTCAAATCCCCCAGCCCGGGCCCGCCCAACAACAATGATGGCTGCAACCAAATAATGGCCGGGCGTTGTGGCAGGAGCGTGTAGTCCCAGCTACTTGAGAGGCAGAGGCAGGAGACTGGCTTGAGCCCAGGAGTTGGAGGTTGCTATGAGCTGTGATGCCATGGCACTCTACCCAGGGGGATAGCTTGAGGCTCCGTCTCAAAAAAAAAAAAAAAAAATTTCTAATGGTAGGCCAGGCACAATGGCTCACACCTTTAATCCCAGCACTTGGGAGCCAAAGCGGGTACACTGCCTGAGTTCACAGGTTTGAGACCAGCCTGAGCCACAGTGAGATTCCATCTTTAAAAATAGCAGGGCATTTTGGCGGGTGCTTGTAGTCCCAGTTACTCGGGAGGCTGAGGCAAGAGAATCACTTAAGCCCAGGAGTTTTGAGGTTGCTGTGATCTGTGATGCCACAGCACTCTACCAAGGGTGACAAAGCGAGACTCTGTCTCAAATAAATAAATAAAAATTCCTACTGGTCACAATTTTCTGATGTAGTTTTCTTCCTTCTTTGAACATCAGGGTATAGTCTTGGTAGGATTTACTCAAGGCTTTGCAATTAAATTTTATGTAAATATGCCCCAAATTACTGATTAACTCTTCATGACTTTCTTAGTTGCAAACTAGGCAAAAATAGTCTTCCTCACCTCACACAGCAGGAGACCCCCTACATCAAATTTATGTCATAGATGTTTAACTATTTTTCTTTCCCAATCTACAAAACCGATTTTAAATTGTGCTTTGTTACTACCAAAGTAAAAATGTTCAAAGACAGAGTTTTCATTAATTATGTCAAAATGGTTTATCTCTTGAGATATTTTGAAAGTCTAGAGAAAAAAGTGAACAAATATTTACAAGTTATAGGTGATAACTAATTTTAAAATAAAAAGTTAATTAATACTCCATCGGCTTACCAAGAGGGTATTTTTGAGAGTAAACAGGTTCAGCCATAAGAGAAGAGATGCTTCCTCTTCTTAACCCACAAGAAAAACACTAAATTAAAAGAGGGTTATGTAGAGTTTGAGCACCAGAGGTCTTTTTCTTTTTCTTTTTTTTTTTTTTTTTGTTTGAGACAGAGTCTCACTTTGTCACCATTGGTAGAATGCTGTGGCATCATAGCTCACGGCAACCTCAAACTCTGAGGCTCAAGAGATTCTCTTGCCTCAGCCTCCCAAGTAGCAAGGACTACAGGTACCCACCACAGCATCCGGCTATTTTTAGAGATGAGGTCTTGCTCTGGCTCAGGCTGGTCTTGAACCTGTGCTCAGGTGATCCACCTGCCTCAGCCTCCCAGAGTGCTAGGATTATAGGTGTGAGCCACTGCACTGGCCTGAGCACCAGAGGTTAATAAGAGGATTATTTTATTTTCTCCAAAGTAAAAGGAACAAAAGAAGAGTGACCAAAATAAATGGACTGGCCTTTGAACCCCAATTCAACGGTTACCTCTTTCTTATATACCTAATATACATTTAAACTAATTCCTACAGTATAAATCTAATAAATCACAATACTAGGTCTGAAAATGAAGTTCACAAACTCACTATAGAAAAAGTGGTACATGTCTCATTGCTGAATATCATCACTACGGTCACCTTTGAAGGACTCCCTTTGGGAAGTGATGCACTGATACCAGTGCTTAGTCCACCTTGCACAGCAATTTTGGAACTTTTTTACTTGTATGACCATCAGAGCTTTTAATCCACATAGCACAAAAAAACACACAGCAACAATAATGAACACCACTCAGCAAGACACCACCACAGGTCAATACGAACACAGCTGTGAGACACTGATATACAGAGGTTATGAACCCTTACAGAGCTGTTTGTACAGTGCTGTCAACATAAGTTCACAGAGGCAAGTTTGAAGGCTTAATCATCAGATGTTGTAAAACAGCTCTGGTGGTTATTTCACAAAAAGAGTTCCAAAATTGCTTTGAAAAATGGAAACGTGCGATATAATCCAAAAAGCACTGTAATAACTTTTATATCTAAGAGTTATATCTACATAGTCGAAACAAAATGCACCAGCACCACCATTTTAATTCCTAGAAACACTCATCGCCTGTGATTGAGTTTAAGGGAAGGGAACTGATATCTGTTCAGTTTAAGACAAGTCAGAGAAGAGATGAAGAATGTGATAGAGTACCATGAAAAAGAAAAAAATGTAAAAAGTGATGGAGTGGAAAATAAATATGTTTTATAAGATTTTATAACCATTAACATTACTTTCCATAAAATATCCTTGAAAATTAAAGTTTCATTAAAAACTATCGAGTAAGACATTTTTATTTTTTGGTAAGCTTAAGTATATAGGAACCAAGCCACAGGAATGGGAGCCAAATGACAGGAATTCTAGCTTCATAGACTTAACTGAAATACTGTATAATATTCATTACTAGAATTCCAGTCATGATGGAAAGAGAGTGAAAGGAAATTAAAGCACAATGAATAATCTGCTCTCCTCTCCTTTTTTCCTGTGTAATATGAGAATAAATAGAGTAAGGATAGAATAAAAGAAACTAGTGGAGAAAAGGAGACAGAACAAAAGGATCATGGCTAGAGAAAATAACCACAATCCATCAGACAGATTCCTTTTAAGGGAGTGTATCAGTAAATGCTTTTCCTAATATAGGTAATCATAGGTAAATCATAGGTAAATCTAAGCAGATGGAGACCATTTTCCATCAGTGTCTATGTGGGTCTCCTCTGCACTCTCTCACTCAGGCTGGAGTGCAGTGATGCCTTCATAGCTTTCTATAAGCCTCGAACTCCTGAGCTGAAGCAATACTCTTGCCCAGCCTGGAACTACAGGTACATACCACCTATTTTTTTTTTTTGTATAGATGCGATCTGGCTATTCTCAAGCTGGTCTCAAACTCCTGGCCTCAAGCAATCCTCCTACCCCAGCCTTCCAAAGTGCGGGGATTACAGGCCTGAGCTCCTGGCTTAAAAATATTTTAAATACCAGTGTCTATTCCTGTCAGCTGGTTAATACAGTTATAAGAGTCATTTTATTATCAACTTACTTCATACCAAAAAAAGACTACTGTGAAACAGTAGAATATAATTAGACAAGAATACGTGATTTCCAATTCATTGGCAAGAACTCTTAAAATTTGTCGTTAGCGTTAAAATTCTAGCACCAAGCTTTTCTCACTATTCCGTTTAAAGATGAAAAAGGTACACTTGATAAATGAAGTTTGTACTGCAAAAAGAAACCCATAAAACTAATAACTTATTTAAGCAAAATTCAAACTGGCAGTCCCAGTCTCCCATGTTAATAGTGACAACAACAGCTTTATATAAATCACACTGATTCTATACATAGTAACGTATGGAACTTTTCTTGGCACTTACATCTATTATTAGCTCATTTGATCTTTGCAGCAACCCTGTTAAGTAGATGCCATCATGATTACTATTTTACAAATGCAGACACTGAGATACATAGAAATTAAAAACCTGCCCAAAGTTATTTAGTAAATGGCACAGCTGCTAATCGCATCTAGCCTGTACATTTTTCAGACTTACACGTCTTCCGTTGTCTGTGACTTGCTCCCATCCTTTCCTACTTCCCTATGTTTTAGTTCTCGTCTATCAATTTGCATGAGTTTTTCAAAACATATACATGTACAAAAAGGTACTAAAGTTCTGTCAGCTATAGAAAATATTGTATTTAAATTTGTTATTTAACTTTAATTTTGCCTATGTTGCTGCTATATCCACAGATGGTACATTTGAAGTAGCTATGATCAAACTATCAATATTTGTCTTTATGAGAAGCTAAAAGTACAATAAATGTGCTCATTTGCTCTACACAGAACAAATTTTCCTACTTTGTCAGGCTTCCCACACACAAACATGGGCAACTTTTCTTCCCTACTCCAAACAATAAAAATTAACACATTCACAAACCCTGGGAGTTTAAACAATGAGTAAATATTTTACACAAGCTGTGAGGCCAAACATTCCACTGAGAAAACACTACACCACAAAAAAGGGCTTGGATTGTCTAGATTTAAGGCAGAAAAATCTCTCACCAAACACCCAAGCATCGTGCTGAGCTTCTGAATACACAGGAGCTTAGGCAGCCCGCTCAGGCTCTGCACACAGATTAAAGAAAGCACTGCAGACCAGCTCACATAACCACCTGATCATCCACGTCATGTGGTAACTACAGGCAGCTCAGTAACCAAGGCCCTTGCTACCTTGAGACCAGTGGTTCTCTGCCCTACATTTAGCAATGTCTGGAGATGTTTTGAGGTGTCACAACTGGGGGAGGTGTGTTGCTGGTATCTAGGGGGTAGAGGCTAAGGATGCTGATAAACATCCTACAATGCCCAGGACGCCCTCTCCTCCCCAGTAAAGAACCATCCGGCCCTAAATGTTAATTATCAAGGTGAGAAATCCTACTCTAGGCCAACACAGCAGGAGTATCATAATGATCTCTTACCTCTCCTGTATAATTATATTTGCCTTTCAGAATCTTCCTGTAAAGTCTTGTATGGCTTTCATCATCAAAGGGCAGGAATCCACTCAGTAAAACATACGTGATTACCCCAAGAGCCCACATGTCCACTGCACTGGTATAAGGTTCCCTTAGCAAAATCTCAGGGGCTATGTACTCTGGGGTCCCACAGAATGTCCTCATCATCCAGTCACCACTTCTGTTCCCAGAGTGTGCCAAACCAAAATCGGTGATTAAAATTTTTGACTCTGCACCTGGGTGATAGTATAAGAGATTTTCGGGCTTTAGGTCCCTGTGAGTTATTTGCAAAGCGTGCAAATACCCAACCCCATCGGCAACCATCCGGAGGATTCTGACGGCGTCCCGCTCCGTGAAGGACCCCTGAGCAATGAGTCGGTCGAAGAGCTCCCCTCCTGTAGCCAGCTCCATCACCATGTAAAATCGATCTCGGGCCTCAAAGATTTCTATGAGCTGGACGATGTAACAGTGGTGAACCCGCCTCAGGACGCTGAGTTCAGAATCACACATTTCTCGGCCTTCTCTCACTCTGGTTTCCATCACTTTTATTGCAAAAGGCTTCCTGGTGGTCTTCTGTTCTACCCTGACAACCCAGCTGAAACTGCCCGTCCCAATAAGAGCCTTGATGTCATATCTGCTGGGAAGAAAAATGAAGCTTGTTATCCTCTGAAGTGATGATTCTCAAAATTAGCTACGCCCATGCTTCATACCCTGCTTTCTACCCTGATACTCCCTCCACCAGATTTCCTTGCTTATTGTCACTTGTGTTTATTATTTTTGAAAGCTGCCCCAAATCCTCTTTCCTAAAGGGACAACTCACAGAAAGGTGATTAGTTGTCAGAAAGACAGTGCTACCAACAATGGCTACCATTTGTTATGCCTTTGTTTTATATATATATGCTAGGCATTTTACTTTTAAAAATTTTATACTTATAAAACTCTACTTAGTAGGTGATAGAATACTATCCCCCTTTTTCAGATAAGGAAAATAAGTCTTAAAAAAAAAAAAAAAAAAAAAAAAACAAGTGATTTCTCAGGCCCCACAGATTGTGGTTAGAGTGGATGGGATTCCAATCTGACCTTTTCATGTGTGTTTTACCAAAATTACCTTAATTTTAGGAGCTCATTTTATCATTTTTTTTTGTTAACCTTTGTCTTTATCATTCTTCAACCAAATCACATAGGGAGAATAAGGAAAAAAACTTACTCTTGTTTATAATTCTCAAAAAAGGGAGAATCCTATGTCAGGTAGACAGAGCACAAACTATTTCTTTGGGTTTCTTCACTGCAAGCTCAGGCCCAGGCTCATTTCATACACGGTAGCTATCATTAAAGAAAAGTTAACATAGCTGTGTTAATATAGGTTTCACAGGGCAGGTGGGAGTAGTGTTAGGGCCTCCCTGAGGCCAACAGTGTTCTAAGTTTCTCCCCACCCCACCTTTGTACAGCTGCAATTTCTAAGCAGTAAAGAGAATTTTAACGTGGTCTATATGTCAATGATGTGTAAACTAATTATCTCACCAAAAGGCCAGGAAGTCAGCCCAGATTTCAAAGGCTAGGATTTTAAATTTGAATTATCCATGTTAACGTCCACTAATACTTAAGAATCTTATCAAGTTTAACCCTCTACCTTTATTTTAGACATATTGAGAAAAGGTTAGACTTAAGATCATGATTTTACAGCTAAAATTTATTTAGAGAACGATTTAACTCAACATGTAATTTTACAGATGAGGAAATTTGAAGAGCAGGTTAGCCAATGGTTGTTTATATTGGAGAATCAGAATTAGAACCCAGATCTTCTTACTTACATCCTAATTTAATACTCTTCTCACTTTATTAAAATCTTTCTCAAGGAAGGATGCCAGAGAATGGAGTCTATCTAGGTAGTATCCAAGGATAAGTCATTTTTTTTTATATCTCATATTCAATACCAAAGATTCAAATGCAAATATCAATCTGTGGTTTGGTTTGTTTGTTTGTTTGTTTTTGAGACAGAGCCTCACTCTATTTATTGCCCAGGCTAGAGTGCCATGGCCTCATCATAGCTCACAGCAATGACAAACTCCTGGATTCAAGCAAATCTCTTGCATTAGTCTCCCAAGTAGCTGGGACTACAGGTGCCTCCCACAACACCCCGCTAGTTTTTCTATTTTTAGTAGAGATGGGGGTCTCATGCTTGCTCAGGCTGGTTCTGAATTCCTAAGCTCAAGCAATCCACCCACCTCAGCCTCCCCCAGTGCTAAGATTACAGGCCTGAGCCACCGTGCCCAACTCAATATGTGCTTTAAACTGCTTTATTTCTTTTTGTTGGGATTATTCTTTCCATAGTTTTTTTTTGTTGTTGTTCGTTTTGTTTTTTGGCCTGTTTATTTGTTCCTTATATTTCTGTGCATACTGAATAATGATGACATCTGACTGTACTAGATTATAGGAAACAGCTTTGTTCTCCATGGTACATTTAATTTTCTGGCCAATTGCCTTATCAAAACAGATAGCAATTTAGTAACCTTAAATAGATTCTTCTCTTCCCTTTCCAACTTTGCTTTTAAAAAAAAAAAAAGTACATTCACATGTACTTCCAGTGTGTTTTTGAAGATAACCACCACAGGCATTTCAAATTTTATTGCTTTGCAGACCAAGTTTTACATTACTTCTAATGTGGATGAAAGTACTTTGCAAATACTAATTTGTCACTAGGCTCTCAAAACTGCCAGCAAACCCATTTGTTCATCAAATTAATCATCAGCTATCAGACAAGCTACCATCTCTAAAGACATACAGTCGGCTCGGCGCCTGTGGCTCAATCGGCTAAGGCACCAGCCACGTACACCTAAGGTGGCGGGTTCAAATCCCCAGCCCGGGCCTGCCAAACAACAATGATGGCTGCAACCAAAAAATAGCCGGGCGTTGTGGCGGGCACCTGTGGTCCCAGCTACTTGGGAGGCTGAGGCAGGAGACTCGCTTGAGCCCAGGAGTTGGAGGTTGCTGTGAGCTGTGATGCCATGGCACTCTACCCAGGGGGATAGGTTGAGGCTCTGTCTCAAAAAAAAAAAAAAAGAAAATGCAAAGTAGTTCTACAATGTTAAATATTAAATGATCAATATTATGCATGTATATGATGTTAGGTATCACCACGCATGATTAAGGAAGACTAATCAGAAGCAGAAAAAATGAAAGAGGTCAGTGCCCAAGCTTTCTGTGCATAGCACCAGTTTAACTAACTGTGCTGTTTTTATTGTAGGCATTCTATCTTTCTCCTTACAAGGAGCTTTCTCTTGAGATTCAGTGACTTTTATAAAATAATTGGATGGTTCAAAGGGGCAAAAATGAAGTTTAAACCTAAGGATTCAGAAGAGATTTGTTATTTAGACCAATGTCTTTCAAATAGACTGTCAGAAGTGTTTATTTTAAGCATGAAGGATCTCCTGGTAAAATGTTCAAGAAGTAATTTATTTTTTAAAACATTCATTTATGAGTTATCTGGTCAAGATTTAAAACAAACTATTTGGAATATTTATTGCTAACTATATACATGAAGTCACTTTAGAATTATCCATATTTTCTAAAAAATAATTAAATGTTGTTGAGAAAATGCAACTAAAGTAATAAATAACTGAGACTTTTACTTTGACTATAGCTTCACGTAAGTAAACTTGACCTTAGATTGAGGAAAAAAATGAACATGGGCTCATATTCAGTCATGCTAAAATTTCAAATGTTAAAGGAACAGGAAAAAATGTGATTAGATGCAAATTAAGAAATTAGCATAATTTAGGCTTGAGGATATCTTCCATGGTCTCTGAAATGTGAAAAAAAAAAAAAAGGGCAAACTGGGAGTGAATGTGTATATATCTCCCCCATGTAGGGGACTGAGAGAGACCTCTAGACTGTTTTCCATATGCTTAAAACATAGGGCACTATGGAATAAGCAATATTAATAAATGAAAAGATGTGTTAGCCAAATTAGTTATTAAATTATTAAAGTATCAAGGGTTCTTGTTGCTAAAACCTGAGAGAACAGATAACAAAATTGACCTCTCGCTGGGAGGTGTGTTAAAAACCCTGATAAATATTACCCCCATCCCACAAGCTCTGAGTATTCCTGCTCCCTGCATTTCCCCAAATTGGATAAAGGAAAGCTGATATTTCAGCGAGAGGGGAGTCAGTCCCAACAGGTGTGGGGAAAGACTGGTCTCTTCATCAGGAGAAGAAAATAAAGACAAAATGAAAAGGGAGATGACAGCTCAAAGGGAAGTTGCTCAAAATAAAACACTACATCACCACAACCTAATTTTAGAACATTTGCAGCACCCCTGCAAGCAAGCCCATACTGGGTAGCATCCCCCCCACTCTCCTGCCTCCGGCAACTTCTAATCAACATCTCCCTATGCAATCTTGCCCATTGTGGACATTTCATGTTTTACTTAGTGTAAGGTTCTTAACACTCATTCACGTCGCATCATACATCAATACTACACTGCTCTGCAAATACACTAATAGTACATAGATTAAACTGTACACTTCAAATGGGTAAATTGTTTTGGATGTGAATTATATTTCACCAAAGCTCTTTAAAAATCAGGAACTTAATAGCGACATGGTTAATGTACAAAAAGGCAACTTGCAAATTGTTCTGACTTCCTGATCTAAGTAGACTAGCAGCTCTTGCGGAGATGGCAGAAAGTCCCTTGAGAGAATCAAGAGCATTTGGGTAGTGGTAGCATCTCTACCTGAATGCAATTATCAGCTAGGCATTCAAAAATGACAATCACAAGTATTATCGGCTCAAAATAAAAAGCTAATAGACATTATGTTCATAGGAATATGATGAGCAGAAACCACCCAGACAATTAAAAATGAATTAGGTACTCAACCAGATCGAAACAGGCCATTACATGTCTGATCCGCCTGTTCAGAAATTTGTAAAAGTATAACCTATATTTGGGGAATTTATTAGATCTCTCCACAGGTAACTCTAATAAGAGACTTTGTTTTTCTTCTCTCCAGTGGTCCTGCAGCCAACATGGAATGAAAAATTGGCAATCAGGGAATGCCGGGTGTGAGATGAATATTTTAATACATGCAAAAAATTGGATATTTGATACAATGCTTTGTATTGGTAACTTACTGAGTTCTAAGTTTGTTTTATGTGAAACTAAAAAACTCTGAAAGACAGCCAACAAAAATGAAAAAATACTTATAAATGCATTTCCAAGGGAAATGTAAAAGTAAGTTTACAACTAAAATGTATACATCAAAATGTAATAGCTTATTTTATGAGGTGGTTGTTACAGAACTTAGACACTGTGGCAAAAATCATAGACCTACCGAAATTATTCCACTTAAGAATTTCAACCAAATTTAAAAGTCTCTCATGATTACTGATACTAATGTGATTACACGGGCTGATAATTGGGTTTTAACAGTCAGAATAATTTAATATTTAGATAAATATATATGTATTCTCAAAGGCCTTTTGAAAATTGGATCCCGACCCTAAGGCTAACGATCAGTCATAAAAGATAAATAATAATATTAATGCCCCTAAAAAGAGATTACTAAGGAAAACCTCAAAGGTCTGATTTATCCTCTACGGTTTTATTTATTACAGTTTTCTTTTACAGATATAAAATATCATCTAAGCTATTAAGTGTGTTATGCTCCTTTCCCTCATCTTCTTTAAGATAAATTTTACTCTGGGCACATGCTACTTATAACATCATTTGAAGCTAGTTTCTTTTAATTTAATTGTCAATATTTGGATAAAAACATAGAATAGCGAATTATTAATGACGTTAAGGCATAGATTAGGCATCAAATACTTTAAGTGTCTCTTATAGTTGAATCTTTTTGCATTAAAACTAAGTATCCTTTCTGAAATCTAGCCTTTTGGGACTTGGCAAATTCTCAAGATTCAGCCCTTAAATCAGAAGAAAGAATGTGGAAAAGGGCTAGCACGTTGGTTAGCATCTCTGTGAGTCCTCTACTATTGTTAGTCTGGTTTGTTTTTCATTTAGTGAATTGACAGTGAGCACTGCCAGTCACTTGCCAGTCCTCTGTTTATGCCCCTGAATTCCTCCTGTGTATCATCCTATGTCTCAGGGGAGGAAAACACAAGTGATCACCTAGGTGAAGAATCATCTTGTTGCGCTACATTTGACCAAGCTTCTCTGGCAGCAACTTTAATCAGGAATTGAAAAGGTCCAAAATTTGGGAGTTACTACTTAGAAAAAAAGATTCTAGTGCCGGGAGACCCAGTGGGTCTATGGTCATGTATCACATAAAGATGTTTCAGTCAACAAAGGACCCCACATATCACGGTGGTCCCATAAGAGTATAATGCCATAGTTTTACTGAACCTTCTATGTTTACAAGACAAATACCATTGTGTTACACCTGCCAACAATACTCAGTAAATTCACAGGTCGTCCAGGTTTGGAGCTCAGGAACAACAGGATATGCCCCAGGAAGCCTAGGTGTGTGGTAGTCAGGATTGTGTAAGTGCACGCTACGGTGTTTGCACAGTGACAAAATCACCCAAAGGCAAATTTCTCAGAATGTTTCACCTTCATTCAGCTACACATGACTGGATGAAGCAAACTGGGTAGATAATTTTAAACATTTAATAGTCACATTAAAAAGTCAAAAACAGGTGAAATTAATTTTTAAAATAATAATATATTTAATCTAAGATAGAAGGTCTGACGATTAAGTTTGTGAACTCATCCTAGAAAGAGTGCCACATACCTCACTGCTGAGTATCACTATGGTCACCTTCAAAGTGCTCTCCACGGGAAGCTGTGCACCCATGCCAGAACCTTGTCTACTCTTCAAAGCAATTTTGAAATTCTTTTCTCTGGAATGACCATCAGGAACTGTCAGTGTATGAGGTCTGACAAGTTTGCAAACTCATCCTAGACAAAGTTCTTAGCACAGGGTAGCCTAGGTGCTGGCAGGAGTGCCGAGCTTCCCCAGGGGAGTACAGCAAAGGTGACCATGGTGACATTCAGTAGAGAGGTGTGTAGTAGCACTGTTTCTAGAATGAGTTCATGAACTTAATTGTCAGATACATGCAAAATATTATCACTTTAAAATGTTATTGATATAAAACACATTCAGACATTTTGCAGTTGTTTCTTCATTCTTCTTCAAAATCAAATTTAAACTAGCCACACTTCAAGTGCCCAGAGACCACTTGTGGCTGTGGCTACCCGATTGGACAGCAAATGCTCAAAGAGCTCCTGGACGGCATTGAACTGTGACGCTCCACTCACCAAGATGGTCAAGTCTGTTTGTTACAGCAGCCAGCATCAGCATCACACAGGGACAGCTTGGCCGTATCGTGCATTCCACTTCACTGTCTGTTTTTCAAGAAACAAAGGGATTTTTCTTTCCTTTCTTTCAGTCAGCCCATCCACTGTCCTCCATGTGTTAAATTTTTCATGTTTGAGAGGCTCAGTTGTATCCAAGAGAAAAAAAAGGGACTATGCGAGCCACAATTTTAAGATTTTTGTTTAGCACTGGACACAAAAGTTCTTTCAAATTATTATTTTTATTGATGCTGGAAGAAGAACGACCAGACTTCAAATACCATGAGAAAGAATGAAGTGGGGTTTGTGCCTAGTTGTGGGCACAGGTGCTTACATTTCAGATGTAATTCTGTCATATCCATACCTAACAGGGTTTATTTCTGGGCTTGTTCTTCTATTCCACCATCTATTTTTGACAGCATTGGGCAGATTTAATTATTTTGACTTTATTGAATGTTGCTGTCTGATAGAACATGTCTCGAGTCATTGTTTTTTGTTCAGAATTTTCTTGGGTGCTTTACTATGTATTTCTTTATCTGTTCCCTTTAGGGTCTAGGGTTAGAACATCATCTCCTCAGCCTGTGGCATCTGATCATCTGTGGTAAAAGGTCATCTTTCATTCTATTTAATCATTTCCCCCTTCATCTCTCATCCCGCTCCACCCGAAGGCGTCCATTCTGAGGTGTTTGCTATGTGACATTGGATTTGGACATATCTTCGAAAAATGTGTCGTGCTGCTTTGAATAATGTTTTTAATTTGCTTAATTTTTATTGTGCTATATGTGCCAGGAAATGGTGGCCTGATAAAGGAAAGTGGCTGGAGATAGGGCTCTGTGTTGGTTGGCTTGCATTGACAAGGCACACATCTAAGTGTGTTGTGTATTATTTCTAGGAACTAGTAATTATAGGAAGTCAGTAAACTTACAAGGTGTCAAGCGTTAAAATATAAAAAATGAAAGACGTGGCTTCCAGACTTAAAAGGAATCTGCAGTCAACTTAAGGTAATGATTTAGAACAGGATGTCCAGACTGGAGTACACATACTTACCTACCTAGAGTTGTAGAGGTAGTACTCTGAAGTGAATCATTTTAGGGATGCCTCAACTTCCATTTACATAATTTTCTTAAATTGATCTATTGGGGATACTAAATGCTCTTTTCTCATTCCCCTTTCAAAATTGCCCTACCCACTTCACGGGACATACAGATCCTCAACTATCTTGAAATATGGCACACCACCACCCAGTGTACAGAGCCCCACCTCAGTATAACAAACGAACACTTCAAAAGTTTCCTATTCACATTGAAAAAAATAAATAATTTTAACAACTGATTGCAAACCAATTGGCTTCCATTTCTTCATTTTCAATAAATTAAAACAAAACTTAATTGAAGTTATAGTTAAAAATAAGTTTTGATTGTAAATAACCATGTAATCTTTTGTATATATCTTTGGAGGAATTCAAAGCATTTTGTGACATTGTTACAAAAAAAGTTCTTCCAGTTTGATCTATTTAAGTGAAATACGCTTCTCAATACTTGAAAAAAAAAAAAAAAAGAATAGGAACAAAACTGATGCTAAATAGCATTTCAAGCAATACTGAGTATTCACTCGCAGATAGAAGAATTAATTTGAAAATATATAGAAAAGCCTTTCTGTCTATTTAAATAGAAGCATTTCAAAGAAAAATTTTCTTTTCCTTATGAAAAGTATTGATTAAATTTAGTCATATCTAAATGCTTTGAGTTGATGCTAATACAAATTTCAATGGTAAATCAATCCAGAAGAAACATTCAAAATTTATTATCACAGATCATTTAAAAATACATATAATTTATTGGACATATTTTGTTTTAGAAGACTATACTAGAGTAATCAATAAAAGACTTTCAAGCATAAAATTATATTTCATGAAGAAAAAACTCTAGGCTGGAAGTGGATCAGAAATATAAAGGAAGCATATGTAATGTGAAATTTCTGACTTTTAAAGAATCTCTTATTCATACATTTCTTTGAATGGATGATAGTATTGTTAGATAGATAGCTGGAATCTCCAGCTCCTCTAGGGACAAAGGCAGCTCCCCTGTCTAGGTGCTGCATCCTGCAATCGCTACAATTGGGAAGGAAGCTCAAGGGCAGGTGCCCGACCTGGTGCTGCTCCACCTAGATCCTGCCCCAGGCCACTGCCACAGCTGGGGGGGAGGAGGAAGGCCCTGTCGATCTGTAAAAGAGTGTGGGAAATTCCCCAACCTGGGTACTGAGAAACCCAGGCACAGAAAACTGACCTAGAGTAATCTTAGGGTAATTATAATGTTATTAGCTGTCCATCAAAGCTGTTTGATGGGGTGGTGATGCTTGAATCACAAGGAGGGCCCATTTTGGATGCCATAAACAAGACCCCAGGCCCTAACCTGGGCCTCTTGTGATGACAGAGGTCTCATTCACACATTCATCATCTCTGGAGAATGGATCTTGCTCTCGCCTTATAACCTCTCTTGCTCTTTCTCAGTTAGCTTCATGGGTGCTTGCCTTGGCTTTGGTGTGTCTGGTAGTTCTTCAAACAAGAACACACCAACAATAGGGCACAGACTGCCACGTGACAGTTTCAAAAATCTATTATGTTTAGATTCCAGTGGATGAATTTGAACTGTTGATGTGCAATTTCATTTTAAGGTGCCAAGATTTACAATTTGGCAAAAATTACTGATTTGCAACTACTTAAATTATGACAAAAATGTAGATATCAAGATAAAAATATGTGAGGAGATAAATAAGCTTCCGAAATACTTTGAAAGTTGATCAAGCAACTCATTGTGATAGTGCTTTATAAGGTACAGGTGGTACAAAACCAAGAGTGTGTAGCTTAAAGAGAAGATGAGTCAGGGATATCGACACAGAGAACTGCAAGGGAAAAATGGAAATATCGATACTGAGAAAAGATATTAGGAAAAAACCAAATGAGTAAATAAAGTCTTTCAACTCATGGAATAATAATTGGGTGTAAATAAAGCAGAAGAAAATGAGTTTGAGACTTAAAGCCCGAGTTAGAATTAAATCCAAGTTTACTTCATATTAACTTTATAACTTCAGTCCACTTATGTCCAAAACATATCTAAGATTCAGTTTTTATTTCAGCTATAAATGAGGAATCTGTCTTTATAACTTATTAAAGACTATAAATACAGTAACACAACATCACTCCCCATCTCTTAGACTTGATGAATATTTATTGATTGAATTAATGAACATTTGAAAGAGTGGGAACACAGTATACTTTCTGTTGCTTCCTCTTGGAGGTACATGTATTTTTCTTTTTTTTGTCAATGCCTCAATTAAAGAATCTTAATTAGAGATTGTTTGTACTAGCAATCACAAATCTATGTGGACTTCGCTGAGCATCTGGTCATTGGATTCATGCCCAGAAAAAATATGGAGTATTCATCATTCCATATACCTGAACACTTTCTTCTTCAGGTATCAAGGAAATACACTGGTGGGTGGTGCCAACAGTGCCTTGAATATAGAAAGTTATATTATTAGATGTGCTAACTCTAAATGTTCAAAATACAATTTTTGTACACGTATCTATATGCAACATGTGTAAGGTGTACCAAGTCTGACATTTGTTTTAACATAATGGGATCTCTGCTCATTATTCTCTGCCCATCAGGAATGCTAATTAACCACTGATAGAGTGGAACGCTAAATCTGTATTTTTGCCAGAGTTGTAGTTAATACAGACGATAGTATATTGTCTTATGAGACCCAAATATTAAGTACGGTTGAAATTTTTCTAAATTTTTCTAAGTGTTGCTTAGCAACTGAGAACATGCCTAATCAGAGTTCTAAGATACACAAATATATCATTGCCCGACCTATTGCATACTTAAAACAACAATAATTTGACTTGAGTAGCAAAACACCTTCACAGCTGTTATCAGACAGAATTTTAACACTAGTAAATTTTTGCTGCACAACCTCTGATGCCCGAAATACTATTTCTCCTGCTAACTTCACAACAATAAAAAATAGTATTTGTTGTCAGCCTTTAAACCTTGCCAACATATAATTATATTTGTGTGACCATTTCAAAACATTAAGCTTTTCTTCATTATAGACTTGTTGGATGCTGTTGTCATAAGTAATGCTACTCTATATTAAAATGCAGTATACAAGTTTGGATACATCATTACACCTCAGATAGCATTTTCTTCTGAGAGACTTTGACCTGACATTATGCTAATCCTTTTGTTTGCTCAAGGTCATGATCTATATTGAACTCTAGAAATTTGTCAAAGGAAAACATGTCCTTAGGCTGACAATTGGAAACTCTATTATGCATCCTTAAGTGCAGGTTAAAGATACGGGGATAAGGAGAAGTTAAATTAGCTCATCAGTTGCTAAAGGCAGGCTTCTTTGCTTTGTATCTTTTTAAGAAAAAGTTTCTGTGTTTTTAAGTGGCAAAACAAGACAGTTTACTATTAATAATAAAATATTATTTTAAATTATTTTTCATAAATTCCCTAAGAAACTTAGCTTAAATCATTAGGGACTTGGATGTAAACTATGCTCAGAATGTTTGTTTCATACTATAAGAAACATAAGACAGGGCTCTGTTCAATTTTATTTATTGTTTAAGAGACACAAACATAATCCTCTGAAGTCTTTCCATGGTGTGACACAAACTTCACTGGGTTTCAACATGGAATTAGAGTCTCACAATAATTTAATTACTCAGAAAGCAGTACCAGTCCCTTCATGAACTCCCATCCTTTTGTTCACCAGTTCTCATAATGTCTTCCCCAAAAAGGACTCTGATTTCTCTCTCTTTCTTTTTCCTTTAGCAGTTTTCTGTGCCTGTTGACTTACTTTAATATAAGACTTTATAATAGCTTTTACAACCAGATAGTCAAAACATTAAAATTAAGTGATATAGCAATTGTTAAAAGTATAGCAGTTAGTATCTGCAGTAGCTATGTATATAGAAATGCTACCGGCTGGGTGTGGTGGCTCATGCCTGTAATCCCAGCACTCTGGGAGGCTGGGGCAGGAGAATTACCTGAGCTCAGGAGTTCAAGACCAGCTTTGAGCAAGAATGACACCCCCCATCTCTACTATTAAAAAAAAAAAAAAAATATATATATATATATATATATATAAATTAGCCAGGTGTGGCAGGCACCGCAAGCTACTCAGAGGATTGAGAAATGAGGATCGCTTGAGCCTAAGAGTTTGAGGTTGCTGTGAGCTATGCTCAGCATAGCACTCATAGCACAGCACTCAACCTTGGAGTGACACAGTGATACTCTGTCTTGAAATAAACAAAAATAAAAATAATAAGTGCTTAAGCATTTTATTACTATGTAATAAATACTCAAATATCAAACAGTTATGGCTAAATCATGTTAATTGCACAGGTGACCCGTGCACAACAAAGGTATTAGAGAAACTGACACCCTTGAGGTCGAAAATTCAGGTATAACTTTTGACTCATCAAAAACTAAACTACTAACCTACTGTTGACTGAAGCCTTAGCAATAACATAAACAATCAGTTAAAACATATTCTGCATGTTATGTATATATGTAAAGTTATGGCAATTAAGTTCATGAACTTGTCTTAGAACAAGTGTTTCATCCATCATTGCTGAGTGATGCTGTGGTCACCTTTGAGGTCCTCCCCCTTGGGATGCTGTGCTCCAATGCCAGCCCTTAGTCTACCCTTCAAACACATTTTCTAGGAAGAATTTGTGAACTTAATTGTCAGGCTTGATATGATGATAGCTTTGATGGCCCTTCCAGAAAATGAGTTCTAGAATTGCATTCAAGGATTGATAGAAGTAAGTAAGTTGGGCATTCACTTCAGAACAATTCTGAGGAGATGAAAAGTTGAAGTTGGAAAAGATGCTATTTATAATATAAGGTATCATAAGTAATCATAGTGATGGGCATGATTTAATGTGGGTTAGAATCCTCTTGGTCCTTCAACTGATCAGGAGAAAGTTATCTGTGGAAAACAATAATATAGCAGAGATACTTTTATTCTTCATCACAAATAGTCACATATCAATATATTTCTCTGGTATTATTTAAGAAGTATGACCTTAGAAGATCTTTAATGAGAGTAGCATGTCATCTGCTTAAACAAATTGTTACACTATAGTCCATGGACAAATCTTTACAATCGGATTGAGAACGGATTTTATTGCTGTAGTGAATGCCCTTTTGGACTAGAAAATGTGTACATTGCTTTAAATCTTTTATAATGCCCCTTTTCTTATTCCTACAGCTAGGGTTTGCTCATTCTTCTCTTAAAATGCTGTTCTCTTTATTGACTCAAAGATTACTATCAGATGTCACCTAGACTACTTAACCATATATTATAATGCCCATTAAACCATGTGCCTATGAACATATGAAAATTATACTAAATAATGCTGGGCACAGAGCCTCAGCGCACGCATGCATCAGAATAAGCAATAACATGTTTTACTGGCTAGAGATGTGGTACTCGAAGACAGGGTTACAAAAGGTCCCCAGTGCCCTCTTTAAGAGAATCTATCAATAATTTCATTGCATCCTGCTCCCATATAAACTAACAAAGCAGGAGATGTGCCTAAATTATCCTTCCTCTTACTACTCTGTCATCTAGAGAGAATTATTTGAGTTTAAGAATTTTTTCATGACTCTAATTGTATCCTTCTGTCTTTCTTAAGGAGTGGCACAGCTGGGAGCAGGGAATGGATGTAAACAAAGAATGACTATAATAAACTAGGTGAGCATAATTATTTAGTTTATACAATGAAACCTTTCCAGAAGGCTATTGCTATAGAATAGTGAAAAGTATATAATACCACTAAAAATCAGCAAAGAGCTGGTAAATATATAATATATAAGATTTGTGAGTTAAATACTAGGTAAGATGGTTTTTTACAATTTTTATGTAGCATTGCTTCAGTATTCATTGTCAATGTCACAAACCAGGTGGAAATATTTATAATTAAATAAATGATCTAAATAGATTTCATTTATATTTGAGTATTTAACAGGTCCCCTGGATGGAAAGACAAATTCAAACATACTCTAAATGTTCTATATTAATTTGATAGATAAAAATTGCTGAATATCAGCTAGAAATGTATGTAATTATTCATGCATGAGTATATTAGGTCATTTTCTTAGCATTGGATATTAGTAGACAGTAGTAAATACAAGATGATACCAAATTGAAAAAAATACTTTAAATTTAGTAATTATAAATTAAGAATAAAGAATCTTTCAGTAGGAAATAAAGGAAGGTGGACAATTATGAACTGCATATTTTCTTGCAGTAAAAATATTTGTGGCTTAAATAATATATAATAGCCACCACCAAAGCAAGCACCCATCTCCACAATGTCCATTGGAGGGTTAGAATTCCTATGATCTCCCAGAATACATTTTTCCAGGTAGGAGTGTTCACTGTGGTTGCCCTTGACCTGGTTCCATCATTTTATATTGGATGTGAAATACATCCAATTTTTCATTTTAGGTTCATAGATTTCTAAATGAACTGTATGTAGAGTGAGTGGTAAAAATCCCAGGTTTCAATAATTCTTTAACTTTGAGCTTGACCCAGTGACTGAATGGAATTTTTAGATTGTCTGTGACAAAGAGGATGTGAACAGATTAGGCATGTAGAAAGGGGATGTCACTGAATATTTGGCCTCAAGAATGTCAGACTCTCACAGTCATTAGTGCTCCACCTGATATCCAGTTTTCTTCCAGTGCACAGACACGCGGGGTTTGTCCTTCCCATCACCTTAAAGTCAAGTGACATCATTTGACTTGTCAATGAATATGGAAAAGAATCAGCAATTACCTCTCTCAAATGGAAGACGGAAGAACCCACATATATGACTTTGCCTTTCCTCATTTTCTTCACTTGTCTGAAAGGTGGCCACTTTTCAGCTGAGCTTCAAGAAACAAGATTCCACTCATGAATGAAAGAGCAAGCCAGGCTTGGTGGCACATGCCTACTGTCCTAGCACTCTGCAAGGCCAAGGCAGGTAGACTGCTCATGAGTTTAAGACCAGCCTGAGCAAGAGTAAGACCTCGTCTCTACCAAAATAGAAAAAGTAGCTGGGCATGGTGGCAGGTACCTGTAGTCCCAGCTACATGGGAGGCTGAGCCAAGGGGATTACTGGAGCCCAAGAGCTTGACACCATGGCATTCTACCCAGGGTGACAAAGTGAGGCTCTGTCTCAAAAAAAAAAAATATATATATATATATATATATTATCACAGCTCAATTTACAGTGGCCAGAATGTAGACATAATCTAAATGTACACAATGGAATATTATCCAGCCATTAATAAAGATGGAGACTTTACATCTTTTGTATTAACCTTGATGGACTTGAAACATACTCTTCTTAGTGAAATCATAAGGATAGACAAGCAAGAATCCAATGTACTTAATACTAATATGAAGCCAGTAGATCTAATAAGAGATCGCCCACACAAGAGAAAAACTCAAATCAATTCAAGGTGGGAAAGGGAGATGAGGGAGGAGGGAGAAGAGAAAAGAGAGGGAGATGGGTATGTTCCCACTTAATGGGACGATGTCAAGGTGTGTGTATGGCACACTCCTGGGGGTGGGACATCATTGTAAGAGGGACTCTACCCTACAAATGTAGACACGGTAGCCTATTTCTTTGTACCCTCAAATTAACCTGAAATTAAAATAAAATAAAATAAGAACAGAAGAGCACCCCTAAGCGAATTTGAGATGTACAGACATATCTCATTTGACATACTTAATTTTATTGCACTTCACAGATAATGCACTTATTTATTTATTTATTTTTTATACATTGGGGGTTTATGGCAACACTGAAATGAACAAACCTATAGGTGCCATTTTCACACCAGCAACGGGCTCATTTTATGTCTCCGTCTCATTTTGGTAATTGTCGAAATATTTTCAGCTCTTTCATTATTACTATATCTGCTGTGGTGGTCTGGGATTAGTGATCTTTGATATATGGTTGTAATTGTTTTAGGCACCTTCCTACACAAGACAGCAAATTTAATGAATGCGTGTTTTACAATTGCTCCACAACAGGCCATTCTCTCTCCTCTCTCTCTCTCGGCCTCCCTAATATCTGAGACACCACCATTAAATAATAGACCAATTAATAACCCTACACATTGTCTTCTAAGTGTTCAAGTGAAAGGAAGAGTCACTTGTCTCTCACTTTAAAAGGAAAGCTAGCAAAGATTACGCTTAGTGAGAAAGACATGTCAAAAGCTGAGATGGGCTGGAAGCCAGGCCTCTTTGGCCAAACAGTGAGCCAAGTTGTGAGCACAAAGGGAAAGCTCTTGAGGGAAATTAAAAGTGCTCCTCCAGTGAACGCATGAAAGAGAAGACAGCAAACAGCCTTATCGCTGTTATGGAGGAGGTTCTAGTGGTCTGGAGAGAAGGTCAAATAGCCACAACCTTTCGTTAAAACCAAAACTTAAATCCAGAGGAAGGTGCCAACTCTTTTCAATTTTATGAAAGCTGAGAGAGGTGAGGAAGTTCTAGGAAAAAGTCTGAAGTTTGCAAAGTTTGGTTCATAAGCTGTCTCCACCACACAAGAGGGCAAGATGAAGCTGCAGATGTTGACGTACAAGCCGCAGTAAGTTATCCAGAAATTCTAGCTGTTAACTGATGAAGCAGATGCCTAGCTTCTGTCCTTCAAAGAATAGGCTGACTGTCTCCTTAGGGGCTAATACAGCTGGGGAGTTTAAAGTGAAAGGAACACACAATAATGAAAACAGTGATATTTGACATGTTACCTAGTAACAAAGACAAGATCTTTAAAACGATAATGGTACTATGTATTAGTTTGTTGGCATCCACATATACTAGGTAAGGGCTCCATATTAGCAGAGTAAATTTGACATGATACATTTAATGTTTAAAAATTCCTTTCTTGGGACTTGTAATTCCATTTTAAGAATTGTAACTTTAAAGAATATAATGTTTTATAAGTAATCACAAACATACAAACTTTGTTTGTCCAAAAAGATGTTCATTGTTGTGGTATATATAATTATAAATAACTGAAAGCAAAATGATTGTCCAGATAGTTGAATGGTTGAGTACTTTATGTGCTATCTTCTCCTTGGTTATGCCGTCCTTAAAATTATACCTATAAAAAACTTCAAGAGAGTATGAAAATGCTTAGACAGGGTGGCCATAAAGTTTGTGTGCAAATTTTAAATTGCATGTGAATTTTATGGTCATCTTATACAATAATGATTGGATTAAATCAGGATAGATAATTAACAAAATATTAAAAGCTTAATTAAATTTTACTCTTAAAATGGGGATTATAGATAACTTGAGTATTATTTTTACACTAAGTATTACCAAAATTTTCTCCATAAGATTGAATTAATTTCTGGATAGGAAAAGCAAATAAAGCCCCCACAAATTCTTTTTTAAAAAAATGAGTATAAGAGAAATATTAAAAAAAAGATACAACTCTTCTTAATTATAAATATGAGTAACTGCCAATTAGAGGCAAGTATTACAAGGTCCATATGATAAAACCTAACTCTAAGGTATGGTAACAATACACACTGGCAACCAGCTATATTCACAAGACCCATCGCTCTCCTGATTGAAATATATCAAGAAATGATATTCTTGAATTGCACAGCAATTTCGTTGGATGAAATTTGATGTTTTCTCTCAAAAAATAAATATATTTCCTCAAAGTCTCTACAAACCTAATTTAAATGTTCTAACACTTTACTTTTAATTCTGTTTCTGTGTAATTTGAACTGTGAAAGGAAAGATACACTTTTAAAAAACATATTAACTTCATTTCATTTCGTTCAATTTTGATAAATTAGTTATAATCCAATAAACACAGGATTGTTAATATTTTGTTATTATTGTTAAAATATACATTGCAATTAAATTTAATTAGGAAAGGAATCAATTAAGTGTTAAGTTCACTATTTTTGCCAATTGTTTCATAGAAAAATCAATCAGAATTAGTTTAAAAAGAAGTATAATGGTTATCTAATTATACTAAGTTTGAGCTGAGCTGATATAATGAAGTATTTTCTTTTTTTTTTTCTAAGCCAAATTGTATACAGCTTTCTTTTTTTTTTTTTGAGTTGGAGCCTCAAGCTATCCCCCTGGGTAGAGTGCCATGGCATCACAGCTCATAGCAACCTCCAACTCCTGGGCTCAAGTGAGTCTCCTGCCTCCGCCTCCCAAGTAGCTGGGACCACAGGTGCCCGCCACAATGCCCGGCTATTTTTTGGTTGCAGCCATCATTGTTGTTTGGCA
>CAUYQV010062015.1:0-36930 GCA_963574575.1 Galagoides demidoff
AATATTAAACATGCTTAATATTAAAAAATGATCACGGCTCGGCGCCTGTGGCTCAGGCTGCTAAGGCGCCAGCCACATACACCTAAGGTGGCGGGTTCGAATCCCCAGCCCGGACCCACCAAACAACAATGATGGCTGCAACCAAAAAATAGCCAGGCGTTGTGGCGGGCACCTGTGGTCCCAGCTACTTGGGAGGCTGAGGCAGGAGACTCGCTTGAGCCCAGGAGTTGGAGGTTGCTATGAGCTGTGAAGCCATGGCACTCTACCCAGGGGGATAGCTTGAGGCTCTGTCTCAAAAAAAAAAAAAAAAAAAAAAAGATCATGTATCCTGTGTGTGTACACATCATTGTATGTTTGAAATTTGGGTCAGTTGTTTTGTCTCCCTTTACTTCTGAATTTTTTTCTTTTTTCTTCCTCACTCCTGTTCTTCCCTCTGTACATTGGCATGATTATTTGAAAGTTCAGGTTTTCTGATTGTTTCTCCTTATTGGGGTTAGTCTATTAATTTAGTAAAGAATATTAGGACTTCTGCCATTTTTGCTTGGGACTTTTTTTTCTTTTTACTTTAAGAGCACGTATTGACAACATAGCAGTTTTTTAAATTTCCCTTCCACCTCTGTTTTGAAAGGTACTTCTCTGAGGATATTTCATGGGCTTTGCGTGATATTACAGTAGTAACAACCTATATATTTTGAAAATTCCTTTTCCTGGTTTTTATATTGTTTGGAACATAATCTCGAATGGTTTACATTTTTCTACCTCTTTCCTGAGAGCAGTGTTTCTCTTGTGAGTTAACTGAATTAAACAGAAATAGACTGAAATTTATATGGTGCTCTGATACCTTTCAACCAAAGCATTGTTTATCATGAAAGATTTATAATTGTGTACATGTTTGTTTTTGCCGATTCCCACCATAGACAAATCATTTGTTTTCAGAATTGCAGGTATCAGTGCTTTGTAGGCTTTTTAGCTTTTTTGTATGCTTTTTGCATGTTAATTGCAGTGGAGACTTAAGAATTTTTTTATACTTCTTGTATTTGTTCTCAAGTGCTGGAAGTCTTAAGCACCACTGTTTCCAGTGAAGCAAATTGTGTTACTATTAATAATGTTGCTTTATATTTCCAGTTGGATTATGCCCAAATTTTTATTTTATTTTTTCCTTAATATGTTTTATAGGAATTATGTATGGGAATCACTAATCATTTTAGTGAGGAACCAATTATATACAATAATTTTGAAGAAGTGGTGAATGTCTTAGGCTTCACCTATAAAGTATTTTTTTTAATCCCTCTTCTGATGTTGTGATTTTTGTTTATAAAAGCACCATCGTTGTCTTTCTTTGAGCCATCTTCTCTTAGAACTTTGCAATATGAATACTATGGGAATTTGTTCAGGAAGTAAGTTAGAAGGTTCTCTTTCAGTATGCTACTAAATAGAACTTCTGTCTTCATGATAGATAAGAAAATAATGAAAAGGCTCAAATATTAGTTATCATAAGATCATCAAGAAATTAAGTATTGGCTCGGCGCCTGTGGCTCAATCGGCTAAGGCGCCAGCCATGTACACCTAAGATGGTGGGTTCGAATCCCCAGCCCCAACCCGCCAAAAAACAATGATGGCTGCAACCGAAAAAAAATGGTCGGGCGTTGTGGCGGGCGCCTGTGGTCCCAGCTACTTGAGAGGCGGAGGCAGGAGACTCGCTTGAGCCCAGGAGTTGGAGGTTGCTATGAGCTGTGATGCCACGGCACTCTACCCAGGGGGATAGCTTGAGGCTCCATCTCAAAAAAAAAAAAAGAAGTTAAGTATTTGTATTTCTTTGTACATGTGACAGTTCTTACTGAGTACACAGACCTATGCAGAATCACTTTTTGCTTCTATTTTTTTAATTGTACAGTATTATAAAAATTTTGTATATTTTATACATTTTTCAGGCAAAGTATGACCATGGAAAATATTTAATACTTAACATGTAATTATTTTGTTATGTGTAACTTCTCTTACCAAGGGTTGAATCTACCAGAGTCAGAAAAGGGCTTATTAATGAATTGGGAGTATGTTGATTTTTTACCTTCTTAAATTACATTTAGGACATAACAAAAATAATCTAAAACCTTTATAGTTTCAAATGATTTCTGATACTTTATACTATTAGAAAATGGAATACCATATATCTAGATGAAATGTGATAATTTATATATTACTTTCAAACATGCCTCATTGTCACTATATGATACACCCCTTTACCTTGACAGACCAAGTATTTATATTCATTTTAGACATGAAGAAACTTCAGCAGGATAATTGACTTGCCCCAAAACATTCAACTAAAAAACAATGTGTCTTTTTATTCCAAGTCTGGTGCCCCTAAGTCTGTGCCACTGTACTTTGAGCATTAATATAGAATGAGTAAGTCATTAGGATAAGCTTCATTAGTTACATGTTCCATCACACAATTTCATATACGGTGGGTGCCAAAAATGTATGCACATTTTAAGAAAGGAAAAAAACTATTAAAATTGTGATACTTGGCTCGGCGCCTGTGGCTCAATCAGCTAAGGCGCCAGCCACGTACACCTAAGGTGGCGGGTTCGAATCCCCAGCCTGGGCCCGCCAAACAACAATGATGGCTGCAACCAAAAAATAGCGGGCGTTGTGGCGGGCGCCTGTGGTCCCAGCTACTTGGGAGGCAGAGGCAGGAGACTCACTTGAGCCCAGGAGTTGGAGGTTGCCATGAGCTGGGATGCCATGGCACTCTACCCAGGGGGATAGCTTGAGGCTCTGTCTCAAAAAAAAAAAAAAAAATTGTGATACTCTGTGGTAGACCAAGGCAGGTAGATCCCTTGAGTTCAAAGTTCAAGACCAACCTGAGCAAGAGTGAGACCTTGTCTCTACTGAAAATAGAAAGACTGAGGCAAGAGGATCTCTTGAACTCAAGAGTTTGAGTTTGCTGTAAGCTATGATGCCATGGCACTGTACCCAGGATGACAGAGTGAGACTCTGTCTCCAAAAAAAAATTGTGATGCTTAATATATCACAATATATACTGATAACAAGAGATGAATACAAGTCACATTGAGCACCTCTTGTAATTGCGGAAGTCAGATGTGACTCGAGTATTACAATTTTAATATTGTCTACTCCTTAAAATGTGCATACATTTTTAGTACCCTCTCTAAGTGTCATATTATTTATGTCATGACAGGATATGAACATGAAATTATTTAAATATAATTCTTTTTAAAATGTATAAAATGTTACAATCTTTGCTAAATATTATCACCATTTTTTGTTTGCTTTTATTTCCATGAGATAAAGTTCATATCACATACTTGCTTCGATAACACATTATATAGTGTGCAGAAAAGAAATGTATTTTACGAAAGAGTGGTTGTTATTAAAAATGTGTTCCTTCCCTTGTCTCCATGTCCCGCCTTCCCAGCCTCTTTTCCTTCTTTCCGTTTTTAATATTGTTTTAATTCACAAAACTCCTGTGGAGGCCATATGGTTTCTCAGATTAATTTAACTTTGGGTGGTTTTAATTGTGTTACCACCCACTCATAATTAATTTCTGTTTGTAGTTCATTGAGGAAATTCCCAGTTAGGTGCCTTATTTATGCTTTTGGTTATTGTTTACAGTTACAGTTAATTTACCTTTTTTTTAAAAAAGGGAACTAAATTTCTTCATTATTTTATAAAATGCTAGCTTATTCTATTTCTTCCTCTTTGTTTCTCTTTGATTTTTAGTCTGTCAGGTTTAATTTATCTTCCTACCTGATCCACGTCATTCTGAGCTAGATCAAATAAATATTTAACATCTATTAAATATAATTAATATATGGACTTTGGAAGCAGATCAACCTATGTTTGAATGCTGGCTCTAAATTTTACCATCTGTATGACCCAAGCTGAACCTATTTCTTTCCCTCTTTGATTAAATAAGGATTACATAAATATATGTATGTATATACTTATGTATACCCACATCCATGCATTTTTATGTACATTGTGTGTGTGTGTATGCAGTCTTACCAAAAACCACTCTGATTGGAGTACATTATATATGTCCTTCTGTACTTTACCTTCTTCACTCAGCATTTTTTCCTGGATAATATTCTTTTTATTATTGTTGTAAAATACACATGACAGGGCAGCAGCTGTGGCTCAAAGGAGTAGGGTGCTGGCCCCATATGCCAGAGGTGGCATGTTCAAACCCAGCCCTGGCCAAAAACTGCCAAAAATAAAAAAATAAAAAAAACACATGACATAAAATTTTCCATCTTAACCATTTTTTTTTTTTTTTTGCAGTTTTTGGCCGGGGCTGGTTTTGAACCTACCACTTCCAGCATATGGGGCTGGAGCCCTATTCTTTTGAGCCACAGGCACCACCCATCTTAATCATTTTTAAGCATACAGATCAATGGTTCATAATGTCTTGAAACCATCACTACCTTCTGTCTCTGGGGCTTTTTTCTTTTCTTTTTTTTTGGACAGATTCTTACTAGGTCACCCTCAGTAGAGTCCTGTGATGTCATAGCATACAGCAACCTCAAACTCAAACTCTTGGGCTTAAGTGATTCTCTTGCCTCAGCCTCCCAGGTAGCTGGGACTATAGGTGCCCACCACAATGCCCAGCTATCTTTTGTTTGCAGTTGTCATTGTTGATTATAGCTGGCCCAGGCTGGGTTCAAACCTGCCAGCCTGAGTGTATGTGGCCGACGCCCTACCCTCTGAGCTACGGGTGCCACCTCTTTGGAGCTTTTTTCATCTTATAAAACTCAAACAAAGCCTATTAAACTGTAAGTCCTCAGTGCCCCCTTCCTCAAGCCCTGACAGCCACTATTCTCCTTTGTATCCTTGTGATTTTCATTATTCTAAGTTCTTCATATAAGTGGAGTCATACAGTACAATCATCCGTCAGTATCTGTGGGGATAGGGGATTGGTTCTAAGACTCGCTGTGGATACCAAAACCCAAGGATGCTCAAGTCCTTTATATAAAATTATGTAGTATTTGCATGTATCCTGCGTACATCCTCCTATATACTTTAAGTCATCTCCAGATTACTTATAATACCTAATACAGTGTAAATGCTACATAAGTATATTATATAGGAAATAATGACAAGAAAAAGAAATTTGTACGTGTTCTCTATAGATAACATTTTCTTTTTTCTGAATTTTTTGAACAGCAGTTGATTGAATCCATGGACATGGAACCCAGGGATATGGAGGGACCAACTGTATTGGTCTTTTTGTGAGGCTTATGGCACTTAGCTTAATGTCCCCAAAGTTAATCCATCTTTTAGCAAATATGAGAATTTCATTTTTATTTTTTTGAGACAGAGCCTCAAGCCTGTCCCTCCGGGTAGAGTACTGTGGCATCACAGCTCACAGCAACCTCCAACTCCTGGATTCAAGCGAGTCTCCTGCCTCTGCCTTCCAAGTAGCTGGTACCACAGGCACCCGCCATGACGCCTGGCTATTTTTTGGTTGCAGCCATCATTGTTGTTTGGCAGGCCCGGGATGGATTTGAATCCGCCACCTTAGGTGTATGTGGCTGGTACCTTAGCCACTTGAGCCACAGGCGCCGAGCCAAAATTTCATTTTTAAGGCTGAATAATATTCATATATATTTCTGTGCCACATTTTGCTTATCCGTTAATCTGTCTGTGGGCACTTTAGGTTACCTACACATTTTAGCTATTATGAATTTTGCTGCTGTTAACATATATGTACAAATATCTCTTCAAGACCCTGGCTTTTAAGTTTTTTTGGTATATACCCAGAAGTGGAATTGCTGAGTTATACAATAATCCCATTTGTAATTCCTTAAGGAACTGTTGTTCTGTTTTCCACAGAAGATACACCTTTTTACATTCCCACAAGAGTTCATTTTCTCTGCAACCTCACCAACACTTATTATTTTCTGGTTGTTTGATGGTAGCCATCCTAATTGGTGTGAAATGATATTTCCTTATAGTTCTGATGTGCGTTTCCCTAGTGATTAGTGATGTTGAATATCTTTTTTCATTAACATTCTTTTAAGTGTTCATATATCTAACATAAGAATGTTTTTATCAGTTTCAGTTTTTCATACTAAGAATAATGTTTCATATGAAAATATAAAATATTAAAAATCTTTATATGAAAGTGCAATTATAAGATTATCTAGCAATGAACTCCCTAGTTCAAAAGGGTATAACCTGTGTAGTGTTACCAGTGTTTCTACCAGTTTCTCTTTCTATGCACGTATTTGAGTGCTGATCTTCCCAAACACCATTGCCAATGTACTACCGTGTTTCCCCGAAAATAAGACCTACCCCCAAAATAAACCCTAGCAGGATTTCTGTGCATTTGTTAAATATAAGCCCTATCCCCATAATAGGACCTAGTGATGCATTTCAGTACGGAGAGGAAGACGTCCCCTGAAAATAAGCCCTAGAGTATCTTCTTAAGAAAAAATAAATATAAGACTGTGTCTTATTTTCTGGGAAACACGGTATTATCAGACTTCTAGATTGAACACTGACCTTTTAATTTTTTAATGTTATAAATATTTTATTTCAATTTGTGTTTCTGGGAACTTATCACATATGGTTGTGTTCTATGTATTTTTCTATTTTATTTCTCTATTCTATTCTGTTTCTATTTTATTGTGTTCTTGTTCTATTTCTGCCATACAGTATTTCAAGCTGATGTACTAACCCATGCATGCATATGTATGCTATATATTACACTGGTTTCTTGTTGTTTTCATTAGTATATTTGGAATTTAAATTTTTTTGTTTGCAATTTAGATTGCATCACAAAAGAAAATTCTTAATGTTTGTAAAAGTAATCATGTTAAAATACATACTGACTTCTCAGGCAGGCTACATGTGTAAGAATAGTCACATTCCCATTGTAAAACTACCTGGGCGAAGGATAGGCAGCACAACTATTTCTTCAGCGAAATCCAGGCTGCTGGCTGGGTTAAGTGGCTCATACCTATAATCCTAACACTCTGGGAGGCTGAGGCGGGCTGATCCCTTGGGCTCAGGAGTTCAAGGCGAGCTTGAGCAAGAGTTAGGCCCTGTTTGTACTAAAAAAAAAAAAAATACTGAGCAAGAGGATTGCTTGAGCCCCAGGACTTTGAGGTTGCTGTAAACTATGATGCCATGGCACTCTACCAATGGCAATAAAGTGAGATTCTGTCTCAAAAAAAAATTAGTAAATAATACAGAAGATAAAATATGCAGGAATAAAGAACTAGTAATGTGTAGGACTTGTGTGTAAAAAGATTTAAACAGCTAAAGGACGTAAAATGTACTTGAAACAAGTTTAAATAAGTCGTACCATATTCTTGAATGGGAAAACTCATTTTCCTTAAATTAATTTTAGTTCAGCTCCCATAAAAGTGCTAAGACTTTTATGAGACAGAGTCTCAAGCTGTTGCCCTGGGTAGAGTGCTGTGGCATTATAGCTCACAGCAACCTCTAACTCATGGGCTCAAGCAATCTTCTTGCCTTAGTTTTTCTATTTTTAGTAAAGACAGGGTCTTGCTTTTGCTCAGGCTGGTCTTGAACTCACGAGCTCAAGCCGTCTACCCTCCTTGGCCTCCCTGAGTGCTAGAAGCCACTGTGCCCACCAGTAATGCTAAGACTTTATTTAAATCTAAACAACCTGATTCTCTTTTTTGTGTCAAAAAATAAACATAGAAAATTATCTAGAAACACTCTGGAAAAATATTCATAGTGAGGATAGAACAGTGGATATTACAACCTTCAAAGCTTCTATACATGGGTCATTATGAAAGTTTTGATAGACACAAAAATCAAGAAATGTAAATCCATGTGGGTGGAAACAAATGAAACCCTCCCAGCGACACCAGGAAACTCTGTACCAAACCAGTAAGCTGAACAGGTTGCATGGGTGGATCAGAAAGGACGCTATTGACTGTGTTTCTGGAAATGTAATAATGGACAATATCCTAGTCTGTCTCAAAACTTTGATAATCACCTAATAAAATAATTCTTGACACATGAATACAAGTATATAGATTAATAAAATGAAATTAAAGTCCATAAATAGACCCAAATATGCACAGAAATTTCAGTGAATATTAGAATTCACATATCAAATCAGTGGAGGAAACAAACTAATACCTGATGTTGAGGCAACTGGTTAGCAATCTGAACAAAAGTGAAGTTGGAACCATGCCTTTATACACCACAATTAAAAATCATTAGTATTAATGAAATCATAGATGTCCTAGAAGGAAGTTACTAGGATGAAATGACAGACTGTGGGAAAGGCCAAGCAATTATGATAAAAACTTCTGGGCAGCATGGCCCTATAAAGATCCATTTGGTTATAAATAATTACAAATAATCCAAAATTTCTACTTCTGGGAATACATTCTGCAGAAACTACCTAAACATTCATCAGTAGGGAACTAAAGTATGGCATAGCTGTTAGGACCTAAATCGCCACTGAGAAACCACCATACACACATGTAAAAACAAAGAAGTGCTTTTTATTTAAATACAAGCATATGCCTGGGTCACACCACCCTACAGTGTAGGAGGCACGACCTCCAAGGGACATGAGCGAGGCTTTTAAAGTGTTGGGTGTTTTGTTGGGTGGGGTTGCTATTGGCTGAGCTGTTTCTGGTTAGGGACTTTCTAGAGAGAGGAGCTGCTTGTCTGTTTCTGATAAACTGGATCCCTCTGAGCTGATTGACCTTGCCCAGAAGTGGCGTGGGGCGGGGGGGGACCCCTTTCAGATTGCCTGCCCAAAAGTGTGGGAGAGGGAGCTAGTCTCTTTCTGATAGACTGATTCCACCTGGGAATGGGGAGTGGGGAGTTAGTTCCAAGATGGAGTTACATTAACCTTTTCATTCCCAAATAGAGTTACATTAACCTCTTCATAGCCATAATATGGCATCTTTTACAGCCAAATAAGGAAGGAGCTCTATAGATTGATATGGAAAAATCTCTAAGTTACATTGTTTAGTACAAAAAGTGTGTAGCATAGTGAGTATAATATTCTCTCATTTGTATACATTGGGAAAGAATGCATTATTAGATTGTATGCATAAAGATTTTCTTGAAGTATAAATAAGAAAAGTATCTTTTGATACTTAAACTATACGAATATATTGCCTAGTGAAAAAAATTATAAAATAATTGATAAACAGAATAATAGATTTTTAATCCTAGTTTCCTTTTTCTTAACAGTAGTTTTCCATGACTCAGAATAAAATCCAGGGCTCTAGATAATTTGGCCCCTGCTTCATCTTCATGTGACCTCTTTCTCAGCCAGCTTAGCCGTTGTGGTTATCTTGCTTTGCCAGGAATCTTGTGCCTGGCATTTAACATCCTCTGTGACTAACATGTACTTCCCCCAGATCTGTACATGGTGATACTTCTGTGCTGCATTCAGTTCTCTGCAGTCTATCAGAGAAGTATTCTCAGATTTATCTAAAATTCTAAAAGGGTAGAACCTTTCTCCTCTACTCCAACCTCTGTTCTGCTTGATTTTTCTTAATAACACTACTACCCAATATTATTTTATATTCTGTTTATTCATTGTCTGTCTCCCCCAGAAGATTGCATGTACCCTTAGAACACAGACTTGGTCTCGTTTGTTGCTGGACCCCATCACTGACACCAATGCCTGACACTTAGTAATGCTTAGTAAGTACTTAAGATATGAGGGCACTGAAATAATTTCATATTTTGGGACAAGTATGTGGGCTTTTAGGCCATTGATAATTGAAAGATTTAAAGTGCTACAGTTTTCAGTAATTTCACAGAGTATACATACAGATATGTTGTCTATTGTGTTTCCTTGGGGACTTGTTTTTGTTTTTACTCTGAACAGAGCAGGTTTCACTATACCGTTCTAAAAAAAAAAGAACCCTAAGAAATTCTTGATTTAAGAAATTGTTGCTCCTGGGCAGCACCTGTGGCTCAAAGGAGTAGGGCGCTGGCCCCATATGCCAAAGGTGGCAGGTTCAAACCCAGCCCCAGGCAAAAACTACAAAAAAAAAAAAAAAATTGTTACTCCCTACCTGTCCCTGATAGCATCTTAAACTTGAGTCTTCTGAATACTTTTCTTTTACCAATAATTATCATTTTTGTAACTTAAATTCTTAGATTATTGACTTTGGGGACACTAACTTTTTATTATACTTGTAAAATGAATTGAATATTTAATATTTGGGATAGAGAGGATAGGGTGATATTCTATATCATTGATTCCTTTATAAACATTTTTCATTTGTATTCTGTTTATGTTATCCTGTTGAAATTTAGAATTACTGAGCTTATATTAGAACATATGTGTAATAAGGAAGTTAAAAGCATTAATTCTCTATTAAGATGTCTATTGAAATTGCGTGCTTTATTTAGCATTCTTGGGCCTATCTGCAGCAGACTATGGCCAGCTGTCCTATTAATAAAATAACTCCTAGTAATAATATCTTCAGTTTCCTCAAATAGAAATTAACATATTTCATCAATTAAAATTTTTATTTTGATCTTTTCCCAGCCAGGAAAATCACAATCTAGAAATGAATTTAAAATAAGACTTGGGTGGCGCCTGTGGCCCAATGGGTAGGGTGCCAGCCCCATATACTGAGGGTGGCAGGTTCAAACCCAGCCCCCACTAAACTGTAACAAAAATTAGCCAGGCTTTGTGGTAGACACCTGTAGTCCTGGCTGCTTGAGGGACTGAGGCAAGAGAATTGCCTAAGTCCAAGAGTTGGAGGTTGCTGTGAGCTGTGATGCCATGGCACTCTATCAAGGGCAATATAGTGAGACTCTGTCTCTTAAAAAAATAAATAAGTAAAAGACTTTTTTGATAACATCTGTTTTTTTATTATACCAGGTAGTTTTGGATGTTGGGTGTGGAACTGGAATCCTATCTATGTTTGCTGCTAAAGCTGGAGCAAAGAAGGTTCTTGGAGTTGATCAATCCGAAATACTTTACCAGGCAATGGATATCATAAGGTAGATGCATCTTTAGTCTTCATTTAAGAGTATTTTAAAGTTTGATGACAAACAGGTTTTCTTACTTTTAGTAACAATCGAATGCAGACTAAAGATATTTGTATTTTAATAAAAATTTATTTTATAATAATAAAGTTTTAAGTTGAATTGAACTAGACATGTTTGAGGTATGGTGCCAAATCTTTTCACAATTTTTTTTTTTATTAAATCATAGCTGTGTACATTAATGCAATCACAGGGTACAGTGTGGTGTTTTCATATACAGTTTGAAATACTCTCATCAAACTGGTTAACGTAGCCTTCATGTCATTTTCTTACACAGTTCTTATTGTCAAGAATTACAGGGTATCCAAAGAGTTGCCTCCAAAGTCCCCATACACAGGGGAAATAGGAAGTTGTAGCTAAATATACCTTTATTACAAAATAGTTAGTACAAAATACATACAAAGTATTCTCTGTGTGTTGGCCACTTCTTTGTGAAATTTTGTAATGAATAATAAAGGTACATTTAGTTACAATTTCCCATTTTCCCTATGTACAGTGACTTTAGGGGCAACTTTTGGGGTACCCTATAGTTTTATATATCCAGAAAGTTTTCTTACTGTGAATGTGCTAATTCTAACAATACAAAATTAAAAATCATTCATACGAGGGGTTATATTGACAGAAGATGCTCTACAGAACTAAATATTTATATTTGTAGTATTTTCTTTCACAAATAGCACTTACACTACAGACTAAAGGTTTTGTGTCTTTTTCTTTTGTGACAGCACTAGCCATGTACCTTTATAGATTAAATAAATTCTAAAATGGCTAAAAGTAGGGCAGAGTAGATTTAATTTATTTCCTAAAACTTAATTTTATTGTCTAAAAGTATCTCCTTTCTTTTGAATACTTAAGTTAGCTAGGTTAATTGCTCAATGATTGATTTTTACATTTGATTCACATTCTAGTAAGAAGGCCTTTATTTGAAATATGGTTTATACAGCTAGACTTTAGCTATGTACATAACAAAAGCACTTTATGTTCAGAAATTAAGAGTAATTACCAGAATAAATAAGTATAAACTTGTCATAGCAATTTTTAAGTGCTCCTTCCAATTACAGTTATGTTTCTTACTTAAAAGTGATTGATGTTGATCTTTTCTGATTAGTACAAAAGTTTAAAAATTATTATATGAAATGTTTAAATGTTTTAGATTTTATTCTGTGTTGTAGAGGGATAGTGCTGTGATTAAGATCATAGATTTGAGTCAGGCTTGTGTTGGAATCCTTACTCTACCACTTAACCAGTACGCTTAACTTGGATTAAATTACCTATAACATGTTAGAAACTTAAGTTGTTTCACTGTCAAGTGAAAATAATAACAACTTCATGCTATTAATTAAGATAAATAAGTTATAAGCAAGATATACATCATCTTGGCTTATTGTCTGGCACATGTAAGTATTTAAGTGTTAGCTATAGTTAATTATTAACACATACCAAGTCAGTGTTAAAAGTTATTTTGATCTTGTTATAGATTTTTTTCATAGATATTGTTTTGTGGGTGTGATTTTTTATATTGGAAAATATGTATACATATATAGTGTATTCCAGAATTGTGTGTATATTTATATATATATCTATATACAATTCCATAATTTAGTAAAATTTTCTAGTTTTATGATAGCATTAAGTACATCATCATTATTTGTTATTCCATAACACCCTAAATGGGTTGTGCATTGCCATCCAAACATGAAAACCAGTATCCCAAAGAAGACATTTAGATCCATTTTCAAAAATTTGTTGATAGTAAGATTATGGTAAAATACTTCTCTTACAAGTTTTAGTGCAATGAAAGTTTATGAATTTGTCATGTTTTATTTCTACAAAACAGGACTAGATGTACTCTCATTTTCACTTCTTACTCTGCAGAAGAAATGGAAAAGGATTGTGATAACACTCATATTGTTTTATTTGTTTTATTTCACAGAAACCCTGATTCCACTGACTTTGTAGAAAAGTATTTATACAATGATTACATTCAGGTTCATTGGACATAAAATTTAGTGTTAAACTAAATAGTGTCCAAACTTCTTAGAAAAACATTTAAAATGTTTCTGAAATGTACATTTAATTTTTGGTTACTTAAAATAATGAGAAAATGATAGAAATTGCTACTAGAGAGAAATTTATTCCCAGTCCCTGTTTCTTTGTGGTCATCTAAATGCTTTAGGGTTTACTGTTTTGGAGGAACAAGACAGTGGAATTACGTATGTTTGTGATATATCCGTGATCTCCTGGCAAAACCAATTGCTTAAAAATTTATATTTTCTAAAGTTAATATTTTGTCAAACTAATTGGTCTACTCAGTCTATGTAAATCTTATAATTTAATACCTGTACTAAAAGCCTTAAAAATATTTTAAAATATTATTTAAAGATAATCACTGTAATTTTATTCAGATTTAAGAATTTTTTTTCTCCCCACATGATCCTAAATATTTTTATTAGCATTAGAAGACTTTCTAAGGTATATTTATGACTGGTGCAGAGCCCAGAATAGTTAGGGATTTAATTATTCCTATGCTTTTTAACTCTTCAGGAACCTGCCTATGTATATTTAATCTAAGGGTAGTAGACACCTATTTGTGTTTATTGGTATTATTTCCATTAAAATAGCATCTCGCTTCCTCACCAGTGTGCAGAAACAGAAATGTGAACAAATGCACATTTTTGATTTAGCAGATGGCAGCTATAGTCATAAAGGAATGCTTTTCCATCTACTCAGAGACAATAAATTGCTTCTTTCAAGTCATCTTCAGCTTTTCACTTGTAAATCTAGAACTACAGAGAATGATGCTTTAATAGTATATATAGGATTCTACTTAAACATGTTTCTGGTAGAACTGCAGTTATGTTAGCTAAGTGAGCACATTCACTAAAGAGATTTTCACAGTGATAATGAGGTTTGAAACCCAGCAATCTAGCATAATAGCTTTTCATTAAAATTATTAAGGTATAAGATACCTGGGACCTAAAACTCTGACAACCTTCAGGGTAGAATAGAGATACATGATTTCTTTGGATGGGGATCATCTGCCTCTAGTCACTGTTATGCCAAAGGACTTATCTTTAAACTTTCTATGTATATTTTTGAACAGAAAGTTTGGTCATTTTCAATCAAATTTTGAACACTAATTTTAATGTAGTGGTGATATATGAAGCAGATATTTTAAACTGTTCTTTGTTATTCTAAATATCCTTTCATTTTTACCAGTGTTTGTCCTTTCAGTCTTGCAGAGTGCCATTTTTATAAGATTCTCTGCTATGTACAAAGTATTTCTGGAATTTTTGCTTATCAGGTAATAAGTAGTTGTGATAGTGAATCATACAAAAAAAAATCCACTACTGCACATAATTATTTTCTTTAACATTAGCGAGAATGTTAAAGTTCATCAGAAAAGTTTCATTTGTAACAATTACTACTGAATGTGGTAAATAAAACAAAATGCCTAAAATTTATATTTAATGAAATTTAGCTAAGTGAACATTCTGTATAGAGTATGTCTATTATAAATAAACTGCAAAACATAATAACATATTTTTATAATTTTAAGATATTACACATGAAAGTATATATCTAGAAGTTTAACAGGTGGCACCTGTGGCTCAAGGAGTAGGGTGCCAGCCCCATATACCTGGGGGTGGCAGATTCAACCCAGCCCCAGCTAAAACTACAAAAATAAATAAATATAATAGAAGTTTAGTGAGGAGAAGTTTATTATGTAGCAGCTTTACTATTGATTTAGAGAGAATAGCCATATACTATAACTTTGTGGTAATGGATTTTACATAGAAAAACAAATTATATACACATAAGACTTGTTTTCTAATCACTTATAACACCTGAATGCATGTTCTTCTCACTCCTTTATACAGAGTAGAAACTGAACAAGTAGATGTACTTAAAAGTCTAAGGAAGTGAATTTGTTATCTCAGTTTTTTGTACTGATGACTAAGCTTATACATCTATTAGAGGTTGGACACCACACACCTACTAGATGTAATGTACTAGGATTGCACCTGTATAGCCACTGCATTTGGCCTGGGCAACATAGAGAGACACTATCTCTTTAAAAAAGGAAAAGAAAAAGAAATCGAGGCAGGTAACTACTTCTTAGTAGTGAAGCCAGAATTATATCCCAGGCAGCTTAACTGTGTAGCCTATTCTCGTAGCCAATTTGTTATTCTTTATCTTCACTTAACTACTTACAGGGTATGTATTGGTTACCTTCAGTAGTTAGCTTTACTTAGAACCTATAGAGCAGTGATTCTCAGCCAGTGGGGATCTTAGTTATGCCACAAAAATTTTTTAAAATCACTAATTAAATATTTTCAAAAGACATTAAGCCACAATAAGTATATTCTTTCTTTTTTTTTTTTTTTTTTTCACTCTTTGTTTTTTGGTCAAGGTAATTTAAGTGTGCCGTGGAAGTTTATAGGTTCAAGAGTGCAGTGAGATTTTAAAAAAGGTTGAAAAACACTATAGAGAGTTGGAAAAGTAGACCTTTTTGTTTTAGATAAGCTAACATTGTACTGTTTCTTCAGAAACGTTCCCCTTTGCCTTTTTATATTGTGAAAAGACAGCTGTTTTTGTAGTGTCCATATACATCTCTTTGTCTTCCGTTTGAAATTTCGAAATTTATACAGTGAAGTATAACAAATTCTGTTCTTATGTGAATATACCTCTAAAAGAATGTGCAGGATAACAACAGATGTCACAGAGATGCAAGAGATCATCTTTGATCTCTTGAGTACTACAAGAAACTATATGCCGAGAAATCTGACAATGTGGAGGAAATGGACCAGTACCACTTTATACTGTATATACAGTATAACAAGTTCTGTTCTTATGTGAATATACCTCTAAAAGAATGTGCAGGATAACAACAGATGCCATAGAGATGCAAGAGATCATCTCTGAGTACTACAAGAAACTGTATGCAGAGAAATTTGACAATGTGGAGGAAATGGACCAATACCTCAAATCACACCCTCTCCTTAGACTTAACCAAGAAGAAATAGATCTCTTGAACAGACCAATCTCAAGAACTGAGATGAAAGAAACAATAAAAAATCTCCCAACAAAAAAATGTCCTGGTCCAGATAGCTTCACACAGAATTACATCAAACCTTTAAGGAAGAGCTGATACCCATACTGTAGAAATTATTCCAAAAAATTGAGAAGGAAAGAATCTTCCCCAACATGTTCTATGAATCAAACATTACCCTGATACCAAAACCAGAAAAAGACTCAACTAAAAAGGAGAACTTTAGGCCAATTTCACTAATGAATATAAATGTAAAAATTCTTAATAAAATCCTAGCCAGTAGATTATAGCTACATATTAAAAAAATCATTCAGCATGATCAAGTAGGTTTCATCCCAGGAATGTAAGGCTGGTTTAACACCATAAGTCCATAAACGTAATTTACCATATCAACAGAAGCAAAAACAAAGACCATATGATCCTTTCAATAGATACAAAAAAAGCATTTGATAAAATTTAGCATCCTTTTCTAATTAAGAATATAGGCATAGTGGCACATTTCTTAATCTGATCAAAGCCATCTACACTAAACCCACAGCTAATATTATATTGAATGGAGTAAAACCGAAACTTTTCCACTCAGAACTAGAACCAAACAAGGTTGTCTTCTATTGCCACTGTTCAACATCATGCTGGACGTTCTAGCCAATGCAATGTGACAAGAGAAAGAAATAAGGGACATCCAAATGGGGGCAGAAGAAGTCAAACTTTTGCTTTTTGCAGACAATATGATCTTATACTTAGAGAACCCCAAAGACTCAACCATAAGACTCCTGGAAGAGATCAAAAAATACAGTAATATCTCAGGATATAAAATCAGTGTCCACAAATCAGAAGCCTTTGTATATGCCAATAACAACTAAGATGAGAAGCTAAGCAAGGATACAATTCCCTTTCCTAGTAACTTCAAAAAACAAGAAATAAATAGGAATCTACCTAACAAAAGAGGTGAAGGACCTTTATAAAGAAAATTACGAAACTCTTAGAAAAGAAATAGCACATGATATTAACAAATGAAAGAACATACCATGCTTACAACTGGGAAGAATCAACATTATCAAAATGTCTATGCTTCCCAAAGCAATCTACAGATTCAATGCAATCCTCATTAAAATACCATCATACTTTCAAGATTGGGAAAAAATAAATCTTCATTTTGTATGGAACCAGAAGAATGCCTGTATAGCCAAGGCAATTTTTAGTAATAAAAACAAAGCTAGTATCACCCTACCAGACTTTCAGCTATATTACAAAGCCATAATGATCAAAACATGGTATTGGCACAAAAATAGAGACATTGACATTTGGAACCAAATAGAAAACCATGAGATAAAACTAACATCTTACAGTCACCTGATCTTTGATAAACCAAATAAGAACATACACTGGGGAAAAGAATCCCTATTTAATAAATGGTGTTGGGAGAACTGGATAACCACATGTAAAAGACTGAAACTGGACCCACACCTCTTACCACTTACAAAAATTGATTCAAGATGGATAAATGATTTAAATCTAAGGCATAAAACAATAAAAATCCTCACAGAAAGCCTGGGGAAAACACTTGAAGATATCATCCTGGGGAAGATTTTATGAAGACGACTTCCAAGGCAATTGCAACAACAAAAATAAACAAGTGGAACTTAATTAGACTGAAAAGCTTCTGTACAGCCAGGGAAACAACCACCAAAGCAAATAGACAACCTTCAGAACGGGAAAAGATACTGCATATTATGAATCAGAGAAAAGCTTGATAACTAGGACTGTAGAGAACTCAAATTAATCAACAACAAAAGACGTAACAATGCCATCTGTTACTGGTCAAGAGAGATGACTGGAAGACAGAGAAATGGCTAACAAGCATATGAAAAAATGCTCATTATCCCTAATCATCAGAGAAATGCAAATCAAAACTACCCTGAGATACCACCTACCCCCAGTGAGGGCCCACATCACAAAGTCTCAAAGTTACAGATGCTGGCGTGGGTGTGGAGAGAAGGGAACTCTTTTACACTGCTGGTGAGACTGCAAACTAACACCACCTTTTGGAAGTATGGAGAATCCTCAAAGAACTCAAATTAGACCTCCTTTTGATCCTGTAATCCTATTATTAGGCATTTACTCAGAAGAAAAAAAATCCTTTTAGCATAAGGACATTTGCACTAGCCTGTTTATCACAACCTAATTTACAATCACCAAAATGTGGAAACAGTCTAGGAATGGATTAACAAGCTGTGGTATATGGTAACATGGAATACTTACTATTCTACGGTACCATAAAAGGTGGAGACTACATCTTGGATGGAGTTGAAACACATTATATTTTTAGTAAACTATCACAACAATGGAGGAGCAAGACTCCAGTGTACCAATTCTAATATGAAGGCATTAGATGGGCTCTTATAAAGGGATGGGGTAAGGGTATGAGGGAGGTGGGATGGGGATGAGGATGGGGGTGTCATGGTGTATGACACACCTCTTGCAGGTGGGACACAATTATAAGAGGGACTTTACCTAACAAATGCAAGCAGTATAACCTAATTCTTTGTACCCTCAATGAATCCCAAACAATGTGCTGTTTCTTCCACATTATTAATAGCCCACAATTCACTGAGTCATTATCTAACCAGTTCAGAAGCAGTATAGCACACTCATCTCACCATCCAGTCGTGTGACTTGTGTTCTAATTTTGTTTTCACAATTAGCTTTATAATAATTGGCAAATTACTTATTTAAGCCTTTATTTCTTCATTTATAAAATGAGGTTGATAGTATCTATCTCATATAATTATTATAGGAATTAAATCCTTTTTTTTTTTTTTTTTTTTTTTTTTTGAGATGGAGCCTTAAGCTGTCTCACTGAGTGGAGTGCCATGGCGTCACAGCTCACAGCAACCTCCAACTCCTGCGCTCAGGCGATTCTCCTGCCTCCACCTCCCAGGTAGCTGGGACTACAGGCGCCCGCCACAATGCCTGGCTGTTTTGGGGTTGCAGCCATCATTGTTGTTTGGTGGACCTTGGCTGAATTCAAACCCACCAGCTCAGGTATATGTGGCTGGCACCTTAGCTGCTTGAGCCACAGGCCCCAAGCCTTCTTTCCTTTTCTTTTTTTTTTTTTTTAAAGAGACAGAGTCTTAATCTGTTGTTCTTGATAGAGTGTTGTGGCATCACAGCTCACAGCAACCTCTAGCTCTTGGGCTTAGGCTATTCTCTTGCCTCAGCCTCCCAAGTAGCTGGGACCATAAGCGCCCCTCACAATGCCCAGCAATTTTTTGTTTGCACTTTGGCCAGGGCTGGGTTCAAACCCGCCACCCTGGGGCCGGCGCCCTACTCACTAAGCCACAGGCGCTGCCCCTAAAATCCATTTTCCATTTATGGTGCTTTGCAAGTGACTGGCATATACTGCTTACTAAATGTTAGTGGTAATTATACTAATTATTAGTAGTGGTGGTATGTTTGGTTTGTCATCAGTGCCTTATATAATACTTAATGTTTGGGTGGTGATTTTTCTAAAATGTTATTACAGCTAGCCTATCAAAATTTGACTCCTTTTTTGTGTTCTTTCTATTTCATAATCTCTATTATCTTACACCATAAAATGTGTCAGACACCTTCTTCTGTCAGAAGTCTGTATATAGCAGAATTTTTTCTGTTGAATTGGATAGACTTACATCTATAAAAGACACTTTAAATTCTAAAAGGTTTATTTTTTAAATATATGATCCTTTATTCTTTTATTTTTATTTTTTTTGAGACAGAGCCTCAAGCTATCCCCCTGGGTAGAGTGCCATGGCATCACAGCTCATAGCAACCTCCAACTCCTGGGCTCAAGCGAGTCTCCTGCCTCCGCCTCCCAAGTAGCTGGGACCACAGACGCCTGCCACAATGCCGGGCCATTTTTTGGTTGCAGCCATCATTGTTGTTTGGCGGGCCCAGGCTGGGGATTCGAACCCGCCACCTTAGGTGTACATGGCTGGCGCCTTAGCCGATTGAGCCACAGGCGCCGAGCCTTTTTTTTTTTTTTTTTTAGCAACTTATTAAAAGTCTTCAGGTGATTTTAAGTCATATTGTCAAGTGTTATTTTGCAAGATGAGAAGGATAGGTAGAGTTTTTAAGTGAATAATTTTTTTTTTTTTTTGAGCTGTCCTCCTGGGTAGAGTGCCATGGCATCACAGCTCACAGCAACCTCCAACTCCTGGGCTCAAGAGAGTCTCCTGCCTCAGCCTCCCAAGTAGCTGGGACCACAGGTGCCCGCCACAACACCCGGCTATTTTTTGGTTGCAGCTGTTATTGTTGTTCAGCAGGCCCAGGCTGGATTCAAACATGCCACTTTAGGTGTATGTGGCTTGCGCCTTAGCCACTTGAGCCACAGGCACCAAGCCAAGTGAATAGTTTTTACAAGATTGCTAGAATGCTCTGGATGCGATGCTACTGCAGAAACCCTTAACAACAAAGGGAAGGAAAGAAAGTGACTATCTCGGAGTACGGTGACAAAGGCTGCAGACATGGTGGTCAAACCAGGGTGTCTGGAGTCAGACCTCCCGCAGCTGATTCCCGACTCTGCCATTTACTAGCTCTGAGACCTCAGGCCTGTCTGCCTCCTTTCCTCAAAGAACAGAGGATAAAAACAGAAGTTACTTCACAGAAGTGTTGTGAGAAATCACTTAGAACAAGGCCTTGCAAAGGGTGAGACTCGAGTCAACATCAGATGTTAACATCGGCTGCATTACGTACTTTGCCTGCTTCAGCTTCTGCTGCCGCCGCATCTCCTCGGCCTTCCGCGCCTTCTCCGCATTCTGTTCTTCCACAAGTTTCCGATGCGCCTGCACTCTTTTATCCCTTTTACGAATGAAGGCCACTAGCTGACGGACCAGCTCGTTCTTCTCTTTCCTTGCTTTGTCCCGAATCTTTTTGTTTTCTTTCTCCATGGCCCGTTTTTCCCAGCGGTTTGAAGCTTGTCGTGTATCATACTCTTCCTTCCAGGAGAAATTCTTCTGGGTACAGAAACTCTGCCAATACGCATAGAAAGGATGGACTACCTAGAGATGAAGCAAGCAGGTACAATGCTGAGCTTTAAAATATTTTTTAGAAATAAAGCAAATATTAGTGATACAAGACATCATCTAGACATCTTTTTTCATATATGTAACATTCCTATGAATCAATGCAGAAGATAGCACTTTGAAAGCTTTCCAGAATAAATCACTCTTCAAAATGAATTTAATGAGAGAAGAAAAACAGCCTCACTGACTACTGCATGAGACAGTCAATAAATAAGGAAGAGTCAAGAGGGCAAGGCAGGGAGAGAGCTGAAAGCTCCTTCAAGAAGAGAGGGAGAGGAAGAGAGGCCATGGGATAGGAGCAAGAACTAGAACCAATGTTTTTAAAATGGGAGAAAAGGCACAGTGATACGTGTTAATTATAAAATGCCATGCGTTTGTCTTTTACCGTATCATAGTCACTCTGGGAGTCGCCGAAAGTTGGGAAATCCTCAACATCCTCCTCTAATACGGATTCTAGTTCTTCCTTTGCAATCATTTCAAAAACATTACGATACACTGTATAGAAGCCCTGAAAGACAGTAACAAGGACAAACACAAACTCTAATCACTGAGTAAGATTTGAAAATGTAAAATGAAAAACCTTAATGTTGAAGAATCGTAGGACGCAGCTCTGTCACTGTGAACGTACTTATGTTTCCATGCAGGTTTTCAGACACTGACACTTTAAACATGAAGGTGATGTATTTCCCGTTTTCAAAATGAACATTGCTTCAATTTACTACAGGACAATTTTAATTCATTCTCTCGGTATTTGAATCTTACTTAATGCTTGGTCAGAAATCAAAAGTGAGTTCATTTATCTTACCTTTTCATCATCTCCATAGCCAGAATAACAGGTGACAGTGAAATAGTGAAGCAAATCTAAGCTGTCATCTTGATATTCTCCATCAAGCCCACCTTTAAGTAGGGCCTCTCTATGATTATCATACCTAGAACAAAAAATAATTCAGCATCATCAGTGAAGACTGAATACGTAAGGATTCAAAATGGCTCCTTATTCTAAAAGTGCCAAAATATTACTGTGTATTTCAATGCATCCAATCCATAACCAAAAAATTTTAAGGAAACATCAACATGAAAGGTCTTCATAATCTTTCATAGATCTGCTGATTAAAACTATGTCACAACTTATAATGCATTATACACCCTGTTCAATACTAGCCCATATGAACAGGGGAACTTAAAAATGTCTCTCCCAAAAAGGTAGTTGCATTTCCATAGGAAAGAAATATTACTAAAAAAGACAGTACTGAACTAAATTAGTCTATAAAATAATTATACATCTGTGATCTGGGAATTTACCACAGGCCCTGGAACAAGTCTCTTTAAATCTAGGAGGTTCACACACAATTACTATTCACACTATGTAATAACTCCGTCAGAGTAGTCATTATCCCGGTTTTATGTCACAAGAAACTGAAGCTCAGGAATATGAACTAACTGGTTGCCCATCATCATAAAGCTAATAAACAGCCAGGCCAGGTTCAAACGCAGGCCTCCTGCCCTGCCATGACCAGGGTCCTTCTGCTACCTGGCCCTGCCCCTGGGTGACAGGACAGTTGCCAGGCAACAGCCTGAAACAAAAGACAAGGGAGTCCTCGGGAGGAGAAGACAACCGAAGACACAGAGGCCGCCAGACAAAAGGTCAGGGAAGACTTTCTGAGTGAAGGGCTAAAGCAATTCCAAGACCAGCTATCTGGATTCCTCAGGGACAAAAGAGCTCAGGATCCTCTGATTTTCTTTTGAAAGACCATTTCCTGAGACGGTTTTCTGCAGCTTTTCTCCCAACAGCCATCTGTATTGCACATCGTTTAACACACAGATGACTGGTAGTATCTCTTCATAACTGCAGGATCTTGCATGATTACGCCAGGGTTTAAAACCTATTCCTTTTCAGCAAAAAGGTAATTGAGAATCTGAAAACTCAGAACTTTAAGTATAGAAATTTTTCTTTGGTAATTACATTACATGATCAGATCATTATTAGCAAAAGCATGTGTCACAGATATAGAATCTTAACTCAATTTCTTCATATAAAGTCATTATATAGAACTATTACAATTCTGGCTTGGCACCATAATTCAGTGGTTAGGGTACCAGCTACATACACTGGGCTGGCGGGTTCAAACCCAGCCTGGGTCTGCTAAACAACAATGACAACTACAACAAAAAAATAGCTGGGCCTGTGGCAGGTGCCTGTAGTCCCAGCTACTTGGGAGGCTGAGGTAAGAAAATCGCTTAAGCCCAAGAGTTTGAGGTTGCTGTGAGCTGTGACACTAAAGCACTCTACTAAGAGCAACATAGTAAGACTCTATCTCAAAAAAAAAAAAAAAAAAAACCAGAAATATTACAATTCTATTTTTTTTTTTTTAGAGGCAGAGACTCACTTTATTGCCTTTGGTAGAGTGCCGTGACATCACAGTTCACAGCAACCTCCAACTCCTGAGCTTAGGTGATTCTCTTGCCTCAGCCTCCTGAGTAGCTGGGACTACAGGCGTCTGCCATAACACCCGGCTATTTTTTGTTGCAGTTTGGCCAGGGCTGGGTTTGAACCTGCCACCCTCAGTATATGGGGCCAGCACCCTACTCACTGAGCCACAGGGAGGCACCGCCCCTTTTTTTTTTTTTTTTTATAAGGCAATGTACTCTATTACCCTGGATAGAATGTCATGGTGTCACAGCTCAGTTTGAGCAACCTCAAACTCTTGGGCTCAAGTGATCCTCTTGCCTCAGTCTCCTGAGTAGCTGGAACTACAGGCACCTATCACAACACCCAGATAATTTTCTATTTTTAGTACAGACAGGGTCTCACTCTTGCTCAGGCTGGTCTGCAACTCCTGAGTTCAAGCCATTCACCCATCCTGGCCTCCCAGAGTGCTAGGATTACAGGGATGAGCGCCTGTGCCTGGCCATCAATTCTTATATTAAAACACTGTATTTTTAAGGACAAGAAAACATTTTTTCTATTTGATATTAGTAAATCTGTCACACATCAAAAGGACTTCACTTAATGAGTTGTTACTTCAAATATCAAAGTTAAAACAATGTAATACCACCATTGTTTCATCACCTATGAAATCAGAGTTGGAATAATCATTACTAAGGTTCCTTCTGAATCAAATATTGCATTTTACATGATAAACAGGTGACAAATGCTTCATAACTACCAAAAACCATTTAACATATTAAATTAGAAAAAACCTATATTGACAATTCCTGCCAATAACTTTAAACTTAAACTAGGATGGGAGGGACAGCGTGATGCTCACCATGCTCTTTCCTGAGGGTCACTCAACACGTCATACGCTGCTTGGATTAATTTAAATTGTTCAGCTGCTTCTGCGGCGTTATCTAGATTTTTATCTGTCAAAAAAGACACAGAAATTTAATCATCACAAAAATAGAGGAGAATCTATAATAAATGAGACCTCTTCCATCACAAATGCCACAAACAGATGAGAAGTGTACACGACACAGAAAAGACCCAGGGAAAAGCTAAACGGCCCCGCACGGCAGTCAAATATTAGGCTCTGTGATATGATCCACCTCATGAAAAATTCTGGCTGTTCTCTAAGCCTAAGTGCAGGCGTCCTCAAACTATGGCCCACAGGCCACATGCAGCCCACCTAGGACATTTATCTGGCCCACTGGGTGTTTTTGCCACTGCTGCCTGTCCTGCTTAGCAGCCGACTCGTCCCGGGCCCGCAGTCCAGCCATCCAACGGTCTGAGGAACAGTGAGCTGGTCCCCTGTTTAAAAAGTTTGAGGACCCCTGCCTAAGTATATCACTGAACATTCAATCTGGATATCTACAAATGGAAAACCCTAAGTAGTGTATATTTTATTTTTAGAAGAAGCAAAATAAATAAAATCAGTTATGTTAATAGATTTATATGCTGTGCTAGATTATGTTTAATGTTCACATCGTCTTTATGTTTTTCTTATCAACATATACGGAAATAAATCTCACAAAGTTTAAAAAAACATATCCTCATTCTTTCCTTAGCTGTGCTTCCTTAACCGTGGAATTCAGAGAGTACCTTTGCTTCAAGGTGGTCACCAGCCTCCAAGATGGCACCCACCTCCAATCATTCACACCCTTGTCAAGCCCCCCCAGGTCAGCAAGGTTAGTCTGTGTGACCAAGAGCAGAGGACAGAAGTAATGATATGTCACCTGAGATGAGGTTGTAAAAGACTGCAGTTTCCATTGTGGGATTTTCCTCTCTCTTGTATCACTCTAGGAGTAGCCTATGGAGAAACTCAAGCAGTAAAGAATAGAGCCTTGGCCCACAGCCAGTAGGAAATTGATGCCTGCCAAAGATCACGTGAGTGGGGTGGGAAGCAGGTTCTCCCAGACAATGAGATACAAGTTTACCAGACTCGCTGGGCCAAAACCACCCAGCCAAGCCATTCCCAGAGTCTGATCCTGAGAAAGTACAGCAGTTTACATAATGAATACATCCTTGCTGTTTTTGTTGTCTGGAGCTCTGAGGTATTGGTAATTTGTTCCATGGCAAGAGATAACTAATACATTCAGAAAGTAAATATTTTTGGAAAGGCTGAGGCAAGAGAATCACATAAGCCCAAGAGTTGGAGGTTGCTATGAGCTGTGATGCCACAGCACTCTACCAAGGGTGACATAGTGAAACTGTCTTAAAAAAAAAAAAAAAGGAAAAGAAAAGTAAAAAGAAAGTGAATATTTTGAATCTACTATGGAACACAACAAAATTCTTTAACCTATAGCTTAATACCTGGCTTCTAAGAGAAGAAAATCTGATGACAGAAATATATTCCCTACAAATAGTTCTGCGATCTTAGAACACGGCCCCCAAGGGCTTCCTGCTGCCTCTTCCCAGATGTCATGATACTGGTCATAAGTCTTTCAGGTGGCCTTCCATCAGCAACTGACACTGACAATAACGTCACAAGTGCAGAAATTTATCACAGCTGTATAGGCGGAAAGCAACACCTGACAACAACACAGCTGTTTTTGCTAAGATGCTTTAACACAAATACTTTAGAAGATATTACTTTATGGCTTGGTGCCCCTAGCTCAGTGAGTAGGGTGCCAGCCACATACACCGAAGGTGGCGGGTTGGAGCCCAGTCTGGGCCTGCTAGACAATGACAACTGCAACCAAAAACATGGCCAGGTGTTGTGGTGTTAGCTGGCCTGTGGTTCCAGCTATTCGGGATGCTGAGGCAAGAGAATTGCTTGAGCCCAAGAGTTTGAGGTTGCTGTGAGCTGTGATGCCACAGCACTCTACTGAGGGCAACATGGTGAGACTCTGTCTCAAAAAAAAAAAAAGATATTGCTTTAGAATCATCATCTCCTGGAATTAAAAGAAACCTTAATGGAAAAAAAAATTGCTATCTCTGTCGCCTTTTAATAAGAGAAGTAATACAATGTAAGCCTAGCTCCCATTCCTACAGACCATCTGAAGGCAGCCAATGGGTCGGTCGTCTTCTAGTCCACCTCTTCTCTGCACTAAACATTCCCATTTTTTTTTTCAACCTTTATTAGATTGCTAGCAGGGTTATACTTAATTCAAAACCCCTGGTGAAAAAGGCCCTTAGCACCGCAATTGCTACTGCCACCCTGACTGCTTTCTTTCCAGCCTCCACGTTTGCTCATGGTTTAATTTTGGGGTAATTTGCCTTCCTTCTTGTTTGTATTTGTGAAGCAACTCTAGGCAAAGTCCATCTCAAACATCAGACCCTTTGGGAAGCCTTCTCAGTCTGCCCCTCTCAATTCTTGGCATCTCCCCTGAGCTTTGGGGACCAGTTTTTAGCGACATTCACGACCTGTGAGTCTCACACTCAACATTCCCATTTCTTATGGCACACTATAGTCCTCTACTTCTGACATGCTCAAAGATAAGCACTGAGAATCAAAGAACCCTTCCTTGCCTTCTTTTCTTCACATTTTAATCATTCTAACTACATTAGCTACTAAGCTGCATCCTATTAAATTATACTGAATTAACAATTGACAAACGTTCAATTTCATTGTATTACTATATAATGGGTCAATTTATTAAACTCAAATATAGAACTGAATCTACTCTGTGGGAGACACTGTAGGTTACATCATCTAATACCGCCACCTCCTTTTCTGCTGTAGTGTCTCACACAGGCTGCATGTGCTAAGATCCTTGCTTACGCAGCCTCCCTTGCTGCCAGGAATGGCCAGGTGGCACAGCTGTAACCAATGTGATGAAGCAGAGTGTGTTGGTGTATTTCATTCTTCCCTCCTTTCTCACCGTCTTGCACATGGATGTGATGACGGAAGCTGCACCAGCCACCTTGAGACCATGAGCAAAAAATCAAGAGACTTAAAGTGACTTTAGACCTGAAATCAATGAGGTCTTTCAGTAATGCCAGCTGGCCCCTACCTCCAAGACTTCTCTTTTGTTTTTGTTTTTTTTGTAGAGACAGAGTCTCACCTTATTGCCCTCGGTAGCATCACAGCTCACAGCAACCTCCCACTCCTGGGCTTAGGTGATTCTCTTGCCTCAGCCTCCCGAATAGCTGGGACTACAGGCGCCCACCACAACACCCAGCTATTTTTCTTGTTGCAGTTAGGCCGGGGCTGGGTTCGAATCCACCACCCTTGGTATATGGGGCCAGCATCCTACTCACAGAGCCACAGGTGCCACCCCCTCCAAAACTTCTTGTGGTGAAAAAATAAACTCTTAATTTATGTGAGCCATTGTGGTTAGGTTTTGTTTATTTCCAAAGAATACTAGCAATTACATCTTGTTGTGTCCCTTTTGCAACTGGGTTTCCAGATTATAGGACACATGATAGTCTCTTATGATTATTTCAGATTTTGATCATCATCTTATAATACATACTACTAGTTGCCTACCCAATAGCTACTCTCCACTTCTTTCTAACAAACCCCAATTTTATTCACAGTGGCAAGGTACTCACTTAAAAAAATTCATACCCTCAGACTTTCTTGGATTTGGAGTTGTCCAGCCAACCTAGCCAACCAGATGTAAATAAAAATCTACTGTGTGAAGCTTCCCAGAAAAGACGTTGTTTTCCTAGCTCGGCGCCCGTAGCACAGTGGTTACAATGCCAGCCACATATAGTGAGGGTGGTAGGTTTGAGCCCAGCCTGGGCCAGCTAAACAACTGCAAAACAACTGCAACAAAAACATAGCCAGGCGTTGTGGTGGGCGCCTGTAGTCCCAGCTACTTGGGAGGTTGAGGCAAGAGAATCGCTTAAGCCCAAGAGTTTGAGGTTGCTGTGAATTGTGACACTATGGCACTCTACAAGAAAAAAAAAAAAAAAAGACATTGTTTTCCTGACAAAAAAGGACAGCATTGGTGGCATTCACAGTGTGTCCTTAACCCATCTGCTTGTCCTTCCCAAACTCAGGTATAATGCTTACAGTTGGAGCCATTTCTAAATTATGAAGGTTAATCCTCAAAGTCTACTCTTTTCTTTCAGACACAACTGAATCCTGATTTTATGGCTGGCACCTGGTACCTGAAATAAAGACTCCCATTTCTCAGCTTTCCTGGAAGCTTATGTGTGACCACATGGCCAAACTCTGCTCAATAAAATCTGTAAAGGCCAGGCACAGTGGCATGCCCAAAATCTGACACTTTGGGAAGCCAAAGTGTAAGGATCTTTTGAGGCCTGAATTTCAACACTGGCTATGGGGAAACATAGTCTGCGGAAACACAGCAAGACTCCATTTCTATAAGCATTTTCAAAAATTAAAAATTTACTTGGACATGATGGCAGGTGCCTGTAGTTCTAGCTACACAGGAGGCTGAGGCAGGGGAATGGCTTGAGCCTGGAGTTTTAAGGCTGCAGTGAGCTATGAACACGCCACTGTTCTCCAACCTGGGTGAGACAGCAAGACCCCATCTCAAAAATAAAATGAAATAAAATAACATCTGAATTCTACGGCAACTGCAAAAAATCTTTCTTAAAAGGCAACTAGTCCTCAGTCTCTGCCCCTCCTTTGTTCTTTCCTCCTCCACTCTGCTGCTTGGTAGCCCTAGCGGCCACCTTGGACAAAGAGTCTCCTTGAGAGCCCTGGGCCAGGTCATGCCTGCATATCTGTTCCTCTGCATGAGCACATGTGCTTAAACTTGATGCAAGGACTCAAACCACATGGGCAGGATGACGGAGCAGGTCTTTGGTGGCTTCATTAAGCAGCTATAGCTGCCAAGACAGGCCACCTCTTATTACATGACATTTCTTATTATATGAGAAAAACAGAACTATTTGGATTAGCCAGCCTCCTATCCCATGCAGCTGCACAGAATCCTGATACCCTTTCGGAGTGAGAGTCCAGCTACAAGGAGTCCTGATTCTGTGTCTCTGAGAAATCATTAAGAAATAGGTTCAAGCGGACAAGAACGAAACCCTGTGCCATGCTGGTGTTTCCTAACACGCAACTCAATACTCATCAAGTACCCCTCAAGCAGGGCTTGAATTCACAGCTATAGCAGAAGCATCCTAAACAGCCTATGCTTCTTTTTATGCTTCGTAGGCAAAAGGGAGAAACTTTAAGTTTCAAAAATTTTTGCCAGATTAAAAAAAGCACAGTCCAAATTAAGTGACCTAGAAGTAGCCAAAGCCAGCAACTGAATCTTCCTACATAAAACAAAAAGAGAGACTGTTGGTGAGAGGGGTTTTCCATTTATTTATTTATTTATTTATTTAATTATGAGACAGAGTCTCACTTTGTCACCCTTGGTAGAGTGCTGCGGCATCATAGCTCACAGCAGCCTCCAACCCTTGGGCTCAAGTGATTCTCTGCCTCAGCCTCTGAAGCAGCTGGGACTAAAGGCACCCACCACAACGCCCGGTATTTTTTTTTTTTTTTTTAGAGACGGAGTCTCACTCTTGCTCAGCTCCAACCTCTGAGCTCGGGACAATCCACCCACCTCGACCTCCCAGAGTGCCAGGATTACAGATGTGAGCCACCGCACCCAGCCCAGGTTTTTCCTTTTAATCAGTACTGTACCTTTGGGTTCTGCTCCTTCCCATTTTCTTCCCCACCCTAAAGAAGTGTAGAGAAAGCTAAAGCTTTTGAACACATAAACATTAACATATCATCTGAAAATAAGGTCCATTCTCTTACTGGAGCTGCTTTCTGAAATAATTTTTTTCAATCTGTCATATGGCTGATTTCAATTAAATGCACCCGATTAGCTAACTATGGGCCTGAACCGAGATCTAAAAGCTTGAGCATAATAAGTCAAAGAACAACAACTTACAAAAAGGAAAGTCCACATTTGTCATTACCCGAATGCAAAGCCCTGGGTATTACACATCCAGTCAGCAGTTTAAAAGGGCTGCGCACACTATTCTTTGTGCTTTTCTCCCAACACTCTTAAGCACTCTCTGCTCCCTCCTAAGCCTTTCTATAGTTCCTCTGGAAAATTTCATAGACCATGCCTTTTAAGCCCTAGCCTTGAGTAAAGCCAGGCTCCACAAAAACACCACTTCCCTGCAGGCCTCGTGGTTCCTCCTGCCACTGTCCTCCTACAGCAGGTCTGCTGGTGGAGCTGGCAACCACTGAGTCCCTGAATGTTCACTCACCCATGCATAAAAAGGACCAGTCCTTCAAGATTCAGCCCTGTTGATCATGCAACCTTCTTCCCATCCTCCTCACTGTATACCCATCTCCTAGCCATGCCTCGACTCACTGAAAATGTTGGCACCTGGCTGAGACTCCACCCCCAGCACCTGAGTGACTTCCGTGTTCCCTGACCTCCTGGCTTCCCTAGCTTCAGTACTGGCCCCTCTAATCCGTTCACCCCACTACAGCCAGAGAAGTAAAAACACAAGTCTATCATTTCCTCTGCTTCCAATTCCTCAGTGGCTCCCCAGTGCCCTCAGTTTATGATCCTAATCCAGCTTGCCCCAGCCTTCCAGACCTAGTCTGCCGAGATGGTCACGCCCATCTCTTTCTCATGCTTTCTCCTGCCCCTCTACCCATGTTCCTTGTATTTCCACTTTAGGTCTCAGCCAGATGTCACTTCTTTAGGGACTCATTTCCTGATCACTTCTCCCCACCTATCTTACCCACATAAACTTAGTCCACGTCAGGCACATGTGCTCATAAGCATCTTGTATTTGCCCTCATACAGCCCCTTTCTCACCAAGCTGAAACTGCCTGCTTTCCTTCCTACATCTCCCCACAGACTGCATGTGCCATCAGGGCAAGGACCATTCCTGCCTTGTTCACACAGCAAAGTGCTCGACTAATAGTTATCTGAATGATGTCAGAAAGATAAACTCTTAAAAGCATGCCCTTCACAAGGAGTGCTTTCACTAGGTAGGAGTGTTGACCCTCCTGGAAATCATTCTCAGTACCTCAATAAAAGAAATAATAGATGCACAATTATAACATGTCAATTAAGAATAAAATATTAAAAAAGGAAAAAGGAAATAACAGTAATTTCTTTCCTTTTTTAATACTATGAAAAACAGAACCTTTCTATTTGAGGCAAACATTCTTTGAAACAAAGTTTAAACCCAGAAATCTCTTAATTAATGCTTCGTATATAGAATATTAAACTTTTGTTGAGTGATAGACTTAACAAATTATGAACTAGCAAAGAAAAAACACATCAAAATCATGCATTTCCAGGCAGACTATTGGTCCCTGAAATACATGTAGACAGACATTTTCAAACCAAAAGATATTTAAGATGCTATAAATGATGATGAGAATCAGAGAAGATACTTACATTCAGTTCCCAACAAGTTTGGTTTTAAAGTAGTGAAATGATATTATTATTACATATTTCATGTAATATTTGATACATAGTATAGTTATACAATGTATATACATAGTTACATATAACTGATATTATGTATTGCATACTTAGTCCTTGCACTGATTTCCAGTTAATCACCAAATACATTATTTCTCCTTCATAACATCACTTCTACTTGAGCTTTTCACCTCCCAGTGATCCTAAGCCTGGGTTGTGCACTTGCCTGTCCACTATGGACTCTGTTAGCTTCTGTCTCCAGCCCTATTCAATCCCCTAGGCTCCTTTAACAGTACTCTCCAAAGAAAGTTTAATAAAACCAGTCACAACTCTCTATCATTGGCAAAACAAATTTCTTAGTTCTTAGCCTAACATTCAAGATAAAAACACAATCTCACTTCAGACTACTCGTCAAAAAATTATGCTTTTGGTGGTATTATTGTCTATCTCACCTTTTCCCAGCCATAAAGTCAAGGAATTCCTAAGCTCCTTCTAGTTTCCGACTCAATTTCTAATGGCAGTCACCTCCATTACTCTAAGGATATGCTTCCACACTATTTTTACACTATTTTGGATCTATTAATCTTGGCTACATCTTCTAATTTCCTACTTTGGTAAACATTTAGCTCCTTTGCTTCTGCCCCTTCAATATAATCACATCTTTTCCTGCCTCTGTTGGTAATTATTATAACTTTAATTAGCAGATGCATACATTTCTCTCTCTTATTCCCTCAACCATATCCATTCCCTTCTGCTTTGGGGTTCCTACCCTCTCCTTTCAGCTCTTCTCCCAATCTGCATTTTTCAGATGTCCAATACTGTCCCCACCACTGTGTGCCTCCCCGTACTGTTGAGATCGTTTTTTTTCTAAACTGCATTCTTCCAGGATTCAGTTGAAGCTCCTGAGTAAAGGGGGCAGCCTTGCCTCCCAGTTCTCTGTACACAGTGATAGCTCCCTCCCTGAACCCTGGGGCATTAATTGCTCTATGGGTCCAACTACCAATTACGCATGTTGTTCTATTTTGTTCACAGTTTAACTTTTCATGTGTATAAAGGCATGTTTTCCTAACAAGGCTCTGAGGTCTCTGTGTTAGCATTTCAGAATCTACACACAGGTACAGTGTACAGACTTGCATATATCAGACACTTGCCTGTATCAGACACAGTTCTAGAACTGTGTTTACTGATTCATGCTGAAGTGAAAGCCACTTACAGATCTCAAAAAGCTGAGTGTCAACTACTGTCTGATTTTCCCAGTCTGTAAAATCAGATTTTCATAAAATAACAACCAAATGACAATCCATTTTCATCTGGATTACAACCAAATGAAACATCCGAAGAAAGAATACTTCTAAGAAAACATTCAAGCTTCATTAGGAAAGACAGCAAAAACTCTGCATGTGCAAAATCGTGTCCAAAGGGAAGCACAGGGTCTGCCTCCCCAGCCTGCTAACAGGAAAATAGAGTTATCCCTACTTAAAGGACTTTTGGGTGGCGCCCTTGCTTTAATTTCAGTAAGAAAGGAGCCATAAATTAGGTGTACGTAGCTGGCATTCCATTACGAAGTGAAGGGCAGCCGACAGAACCCCGGGTAAGCTAAGCGACACCGGGCAGCACGGAAAGGGCATGTCCCAGGCAGAACTGAGCCGTGACCCGACTCCTCCCTCGGTGGCGCCTGCGGCAGGGTGGCAGGAGCAGGTGAGCTCGCCGGGAGCGGGGACTGGGCAGCGGGGTGCTGAGATCGGGAGCTGAGCTTGAGTGAAGTCCGGGGGGGAGAGCTGCGCGGAGCGAAGGGTGGCAGCCGGCGCCAGGGCCGCGGCCGGTGGAGAGTTAGGTGGCCGGCGGGTCGCGCGCGGCTCGGCCACCGCGCGGGGACAGGACTGCGAAAGGGCGCGGAGGGCCGAGCTCCTCCGAGGAGCCGCGACGGTTGCAAGTTACCCACCTGGGTGCCATTTCAGGGCCAGCTTCCGATAGGCCTTCTTGAGCTCCTCGTCGCTGGCGTCGCGCCGCACCCCCAGCGCCTCGTAGTGACACTTCATCTCCGGGCCGGGCAGGGGGCCAGAGTCGGAGCCGGGGCCCGGGGCGGGGCCGGGGCCCGCGCCCGGGCCGAAACGGCGGCGGCAGCGCTGGCGGTCCTCTCTCCCGGCGGGAGCCCGCCGCCCGCACCTGGCCAGCCAGCGAGCGCGGCGGCGGCGGCGACAGCGGCGCGGGGCGACGGAGGCGCGCGGTGGCAGACGGCGAGGGCTGCGGCACGCGGGAGCGCGGAGGGGGCGGCGCCGGCGGCCGCGGCTCCGCATGGGCGGGGGGCGGGCTCAGTTCCGGAAAGAGCCGCGCGGGAGGGAGGCGGGGCCCGGCCGGGCGAGGAGCCGGGCGGCGCGGAGGGCAGGCGGGGCTGGGCGGCCGGGAGGCGGGGCCTCGGCGGACAGAGGCGGGGCCACGCGGCTGTCATTGTGAGAGGCACAGAGGACGATGGGGTGGCGCAGCAGGTTAGCCTGTCTGAGGGTTGAAGGGGTAGACAGCTGCGATGCGAAAGGATTCTGGAAAGTATTTGATTACAATTTCTCAGTGGAGGCTTAGGCAATTCAGGCTCCAAGTATTCAAGTAGTTGGCTCAAATCTCAAATAATGGTAGAATTCGGTTGGACTGAACACTAAGTTTATCTTTTCAATTTTCTACAGCTGCCACTTAATAAGTCTCTGATATTGCTATCTGCATGAAAACTGACAGTAAATAATAGTTGAAACAATTTTAAGAGGGAGACATAGACACATTTTAAAATAACATACCAAAATCCTTTCCACCAATATGATGACATCATGCTGATCCATCCAGCCTTCTTTAACCCAAATTTTCTGGCCTTTAATCCTACCTTTCCAAGATTGGTTTAAGCAAGAGCTGTTACTATACCTCAGGATAGTATTTAACCAATAAGGTTCTGGTTAATCTGACTTAGCTGTATTACAAGAAGGAAAATCTGTACAAGTGTTACAATTTCGGATGTCAAAGTAGTATTAGAATTGTCATTAAAATGCACTAATTAACATACTTCATTGTAATATGGAGTATTTCCATGCATGAATTAAGTGTGGATTATATTTGTCAACCATGTATGATTAGAGATAAGCGTTAGCCATCGCTAACATCTATTATCCAGGGTTGGGGTATTCAAGAGTTTAGGAGGATTGTTCTTTTCTTCCCCAATATCCACCCTGTTCCCAAACCAACCAAAAAGAACCAATTCTAAGCTTCACCAGGTTTCTCCAGAAACCCCTGTCCAACTTCCTACTCTAAATTACTCCCTTTATCCAGAGTAAGATTCTATATGGTCCCAGCTATTTGATAAATTGATAATGGATATGGATTGAAGAGTTTCAATTTGAGGGAAAAAAATAGAAGCTTTCCCCTGAGAATAGAATTGGGATGCGGAGACCAAAAGTGACAAAGAAAAGTACTTTCTTCTCTCTCCAGCTGTATCTGATTTTGCATACAATTTTTGGGTGCCACTCACCTTTTTCTGAGGGAAGAGAGATGTATTTTGCCTATAACATTGTATATAATTTAAAGGTAATTGGATGGATTTAAATTTCAATCTAAAGAAACATTATTATTAAACAGGTTGACTTCTAAAAGTGAACATGGACTTTGGAGATAATTCATTGCAGAGGAATTCCCAAATACAGTATCCATACAAATGACTGTAAAAGGGAAGTAATTTGGAACTTAGTATCTCCAGAAGGAATTTAAAATTGCGCAATTGAATATTCCATCAAAACTCCACAACACACATATCAAAAAGTACTAAGCTGGTATCTTTAAACTCACAACTTATTGATCAAGTTTATCTTGATAAGCTTTAATTAACTTATTCCTGAGAATAAGGGTCCTTTAAAACAAATTCTGAATATGGCAGTCTTATTTTTATCTGTGGCCATATTCAATTGCCTAAAAAACATTTTATTTATTTATATAAATACTTGCAATAATAAAAACAAAATTAATGTAAACAAACTAGGAAAGATTTATAGAATAATTCTACATTAAATAAGATAACCAATGATTACTCAAGGCACAAAAATAACCAATAACTAACCAAAGATTTTTTTTTACCTGTTGAGAGATTATCTTATCACTATCCTATTTTTCCTCCTTTAACTATTAACTTTTAAAATAATTTATTACTGCTCATATATTAAGATTTGCAATGTACAATATTTTCAGGACAGGCAAAACCTAAGAATTTTAATATATTCTTTTCTGAGGTGAGAAAAAAATCAGAGGTTGGTTTTCTATGGCCTCATTAACCTCAGTAAGTTGTTTTCCTTTCTACCAGTCTATCCCTACTTAACGATCCACAAACAACACTCTCAAAGTCCCTAACGTTTTGTTTTTACAAGTAAAAATGACCCAATAAATCTGCTTGAATTTCACCTTTGCTGAACCAAAAATTCTAATGCAAAAGAACAGGACAGAATCTTTAATTATGAAAATGTGTAGTATTATCAAACAAGCTTTGAATAGAAACCCAGAAATTAACTGATGAATTCTGGCAATATTTTATTTAGAAAAGATAATCATTAATTTTAAGATTTTAAATTTTCTTTCTTTTGAATGTCACACTAATTTATATGCAAGATAGTACCAAATAATAAAAGTATTTACATGCTGAATACAAAATAAATACAAAGTAACTAAAAAACAAATTAGTTGTCCATTGATTCACTTTGTTTTCCCACTGTCCATCTTCTGTTTTATTTTTCTTTGCCTTTTATAAATCCTTTTCTTCCTTGCTTTCAAATCCACTTTAGGCTCCGGTTTTACCCACTGGATTTCTACCGGTTTTTCCTCAGCTGGTATAACAAACACGTCTGCAGTGGGATCATGGGGAACAAGTGTCTTTGGCTCTTTCTTTCTGACTTTCTGCACCTCTTTCACTTGCTGTTTCTCTTTGTATTTTGCAGCTGTGATGGATCTTATGATACGTCGATGCTAGAAACAAAAGAAGATTAGATGCTTTTGAAATAAAAA